>CAUYSK010010302.1:0-113690 GCA_963575035.1 Avahi laniger | reverse complement strand
CTTTATTTATGAGTATGTTCCTTTACCCCTGTCATATTCATCTTTTCTCAACCTCTGTAATCTCTTAGCCTTTTCTGATCAACATAGCACAGAGGGCCGGGCGCGGTGGCTCACGCCTGTAATCCTAGCACTCTGAGAGGGCGAGGCGGGCGAATTGTTTGAGCTCAGGAGTTTGAGACCAGCCTGAGCAAGAGCGAGACCCCGTCTCTACCAAAAATAGAACGAAATTAATTGGACAGCTAAAAATATATAGAAAAAATTAGCCGGGCATGGTGGCGCATGCCTGTAGTCCCAGCTACTTGGGAGGCTGAGGCAGCAGGATCGCTTGAGCCCAGGAGTCTGAGATTGCTGTGAGCTAGGCTGACGCCACAGCACTCACTCTTGCCAGGGCAACAAAATGAGACTCTGTCTCAAAAAAAAAAAAAAGAAAGTATGCAGTGAAACATTTTGTTCCTGGGGCCCTTGTTTACCATTTACCTTCTGTCCCCCTTCCATTCCCTACAGATAACCACTTATGTTAATCTTTGATATCCTTCCAGGGTATGTTTATGAAAATGTATGCACATATAAACATATTTTATTATTCCCCCCTTTCTACACAAAAGTAGCACATTGTACACTCACTTCTCCACCTTACTTTTGCCACTGAATAATAGCTATATAGATCTTTCAATATCAATGCACTGAAAGATAATCTTTTTAATAGCTACATAATATTCTACTCTATTTCACATATATTCACATATATTTCACATATATTCACTCTCTTATTGGTGGACATGTAGCCTGTTTTAAATCCTTTTTGGTTACGAGCAGTACAACAAAGAATAACTCTATACACACCTCCTTTTGCATGTGTTAGAATTTTTCTGCAAGATAAATTTTCAGAAGTGAGATTGCTGGGCTAAAGGGTCATGCGTTTGAAATTTGGATAAGTAATGCCAAACTGATACACCACCACCACTCCCGACCGTAGGGAGTGGATCCTCAAAATCTGTGATCTGCTGTCATCTAGAAAGGCTGTACTTGGGATGTTCTGCATAGCATCATCCTAGGACCTCCCCTCACCATGGTTGTGGGGATTCCTCTCCCTTTGCTCCTGGGGTGGATCCCTGCTTCCTGGATCCCAGATCGTCATCATATAGATTTCGGGTAGGGGGGATGGTGTGTGAGGTAAATTTTTTAAAAAGTTATTTGCCTGAAGAGTCTCTTTATCCTACCCTCTTACTTGATTGGTAGTTTGGCTGGGTATAGTATTCTAATTAGAAATCACTTTCCTATAGAATCGTGAAGGCTTTTCCCCACTGGTCTTTAGCTTCTACTGTTGTTGTTCTCCTGAGGTGTGAAATAGCTTTTATTTTTGATTCTTTGTATGTGATCTTTTATATCTCTCTGAAAGTTTGTTGGATCTTTTCTTTGTCCTCAGTTTTCTGAAATTTCCTAAATATGCACTCTCTGGGCCCTTTCACACTGGAAACACATGATCTTTGGTTTTGGTAAGACCTTCTTCCCCTTTGCTTTCTCTCTTTCTAAAACTTCTATTATATGGATATTGGAGCTCCTAGACAGGCTCTATTTTTTCTTTATCTTTCTTTCCTAGTTTCCTTTTTAAAGTTTTGTTATTTTTTTCATTATACTCCCTGGAAGTTTTCTTCAAATTTATCTTCCAACCATTCTATTAGGTTTATTTTTGTTAGCATGCCTTCAATTTCAACAGCTCATTTGTGTTTTTAAATTTTCCTGTTCTTGTTTTTGATGTAGTATCTCCTTGTATTCCCTGAGGATATTAAGGCAGATTTTTTTTTATTCTTTAATTTTAAAGTGCTTATTCTCTCCAAATTACTATTTTTTTGTTTGTTGTTTTGGTCTCTGCATTTCAATTGGAGGATTTCTTCAGCTGCCTGGAAATTCTTGGATATCCACTCAAATTTAAGACTAGAGCACTGATAAGCTGCCTCCATGCTCTAAGTCTGCAGTCCCCAACCCCCGGGCTTCGGACTGGTACTGGTCTGTGGCCTGTTAGAAACCGGGCCACATAGCAGGAGGTGAGCAGCGAGCAAGCAAGTGAAGCTTCATCTGTGTTTGCAGCCGCTCCACATTGCTCATATCCCTGGATAAACCCTGCCTGCTATCAGATTAGCAGCAGCATTAGATTCTCATGGGAGTGAGAACCCCATTGTAAACTGTGCATGCAAGTGATCTAGGTTGTGTGCTCCTTATGAGACTCTAATGCCTGATGATCTGAGGTGGAGCTGAGGCAGTGGTGCCAGTGCTGGTGAGTGGCTGCAAATACAGATTATCATTAGCAGAGAGGTTTGACTGCATAACAAATGTAATGCTCTTGAATCATCCTGAAACCTTCTTCCCCCACCCCCTGGTCCATGGAAAAACTGTCTTCCATGAAACCAGTCCCTGGTGCCAAAAATGTTGGAGACTGCTGCTCTAAGCCATAGATGAAGCATGTCAATTGATTCTAAGGAGATCAGCCTGGGTCATCTCATTGGGAGATGTCCCGATGTCAGTAATTTTGGATCATTCTTCTTGGACTGATCAGATGCTCCAGAAAAATCTCTCTCAGTCTTCTGCTAGGAGATTATAATCGCAGCCAGACTTCTGAGTCCTGAGGAGGGTGAAGGAGACATGACTGAGCCTCCACTTTCAGCTCATAAATATTCATTTAATGCCCTTGTTTTCTGTAGGTACCCTCTGCCCTCAGCTGTCCCTAGAATCTTGCAATCCAAAGACCTTCTGTTTTAGCCTCCCTACAAAACAAACCTCCACTCTTCTGACAAGGTAGGCAAAGGAATGGCTTGGCAGCTGCAGAGAACAGAGGAGGAGCTCTGGGGCCTAAATATTTCTTAAATACACTTAAATACACTTTCAACAAATTCTCCTGTTTTCAGCCCAGCTTTCACTCCTACCTTCAGAGATACCTGGTGTTCCAATCGCTGAAAATTCCAGGGGGAAAACCAGGTTATTCCTTAGCTTTCCCCACTGCTGGTTTTAGTAAAAATCAATGTTTACGGGACTCAGTCAGGCCAGCTGATTTCCAGCTTTTCAAATTCTTTTGCAGTTGCCTCCTCTCATTTTCTTTGCCTTTGTGGGGTTTTGCTCTTAAAAAAGAGATCTTCTTGCTGTCATTTTCATTCCTAATGAGAAAAGAACCATAACATGCTTTTTCCCTTCACTCCACCCGTGTTAATATAATCTGTGGTTTTCATTTCAGATTATTATTGAATTTTTTACAATTAACATTTATTTAGATTCAACTTTTTTGCTTTTATTGCTCACTGTCATATTCATTTTTCTTTTTTTCTTTTTTTCTTTTTTATGAGGTGATTTCGCTAATAATTCTTTCATAAAGTATCTGTTAATGTAAACTTTGAGTCTTTTTATATCTGAAAATTTCTTAATTTTGCTGTCATATTTGAATGAATGGCTGCCTATAGAATTTTAGATTTCAAAATAATTTCCTCATCACAATGTAGACTTAAGAGCTGTACATATTACTGTTTGTAAGTATAATTCTATTAGAGAAAATCCCTTTGAACTTTGAAAATATTTTTCCATTGTCTCTTAGCACCCAGTATCGCTAAGGAAGAGCCTGCAGATAAAGTGATTCTATTCTTTTGTGTGTGACCTGTTTTGGTTTTTTTTTTTCTTTTTCTTCTTCTTAGGTTTTCTCTTTATCCCTGGTGCTCTGAAATATCACCAGTATGTGTCAAAATGAGGTCTTTTTTCCCCACTTATTCTACTTGACAACTAGTAGGCTTTTTCAATCTGAAGAGCTATGTCTTTCTTCAATTCTGGGAAAGTTTTCTTTAATTTTTTCCTTGAATATTCTCTTGTCTCCATTTAATCTATTTTCTTATACTGGAATTCCTATTGGATGAATATTTGAACTTCTACATCTATTCTCCTTATCCCTTTTTGATATATTTCATCTCTTGGTAATTTTGTAGTACATCCTGGTTGATTCCAGATCACTAAAATATTTTTCAGCTACATCCTTTCTGCTACTCATTCCATCTAATAAGCTTTTAATTTCAATGATAAAGTTTTTAATTCCCAAGGTATCTAGATTTTTCAATGCAACATCCTTTTGTATTTAATTATAGTTATTCTAAAGCCCAGATCTATATGTAACCCTATTTTTTTCAGATATAAACTCCTTTCATTGAGTTATCAGTCTTTTCCCCCATGATATTTGCATTTAGCAAATATTTAGCTTTTCTTGGTTGTGAGTTTACCTTTGGACCTGAGAATCCTTGTTAACTTGAATGACCTGACTGCAAGAAGGGGCAGGACATGCAACCGTGACTGTGTAAAGGGGAATGAGGAAAGGATGGGATATGCTGCTTGACAGGATGAGCCAACAGCCTTCTGGATTCAGAAGCTTCCTGCTTCCTTAGGGAGCTGTCTGTCTCTGGAGCTTTGCCTTCACCTCTCGCTGCACCTGCCCATGGGCAGACACCTCTGTGGCTCACTGGCCTGAGGCAAACACTCCTGGCTGTCCCTTGTGTCATGCCTCAACCAGTCACGGTCAGTCAACCTTGGACCCCCTCCTGCTCCCAGTTCACAAGTTCTGGGTCCAAAGCATCCCTAGAGCTGCTCCCACCTTTTGTAGCAGTCTTCTCCTCTGGTGATTTGGCCTATGGTTTCTGTAGTCAGTCTGATCCCATCTGCTTGCCATCTTTTATCATAGGTTTTGGTTCCCTAGGTGTTCCCCATATCATTTTATAGGGAACAGATAAATCTGTTTAGATCATTCTAAGCAATATAAATTGAGACTTAGAATAAAAGGAAACAACTACATGTGTGCGCTCTGCCGTCTTGAACTAGAAGCTGACAAACTCTTTGTATAGACTATTTTAACACTTACCACCTTGAACCATAGTTATTTATTCCCCAGTGTTGCTCCCAAAGACACAGGTACACCTGTGCTCACACTAGGACGCCTTTTAACTCCTGGTGCTTCATTGTTCTTGGAACTAATCTGATGAGTGAATGAAGAAATGATTGTATCAGTGTGATTAGAATGAGGATTCTAATTCTTACCGCATCATTTACAAGATCATTCCTCCTACCTGCCTCTCAGTTTTCCTCTCTATAAAACTGGACAAAGGTTAGAGATCATTCATTTCATTTCAATCTGAAGGAATCCCAGTAGTATTTCTTGCAGTGTAGGTATTCTAGCAATAAACTTTCTGTTTGTGTTTATCTGGAAATGTCTTAATTTCTTCTTCACTTTTGAAGGACAATCTTGCTGGTATAGAATTTTTGGTGGGCAGTCTTTTTCCTTCAATATATCACTGGAGAGTGTGTCTGAGGAGGACAGAATGGCATGTCTGTCCCCAAATGCCCCATCATCCTAACCAATCCACAGTTCTACTCACTCCCACTGACTGCCACAAAGGGGCCATAGTCTACACTGGTTACTAGTATTGCCAAAAAAAAGGGGAGGGGGGAACATAGTCATTTTTAAATCATTCATGAAAGACAAACTTTATTTTGATAATCTCAGAAATTGGCAAGGAAATAATTGTAATGACAACAGTGCATTTTCATGTGTTAAATTATCTTCAGCTGCATGATCTCATTGGGACCTCACAGCCACCCTGAAAGGTAGGCAGGGCAGGTAACTACAGATCCACTTTATGGAGGATTTGTCGGAGGTGACCCAGCTTCCACACAGGACTGGTTCCTCCTAGATACCTCTCAGCTTCTGCTCCAGGCTCTTCAATGCCCCAGGTGCGCAGGGCTCCCACCAGACACAGGCAGATACCTTAACTTCCCAGCTATGAAACGAGGGATCAAGCGACTCTCCCTCTGAACAAAGCACTGCATCAGACGGTTCTGGCAGGGGCAGGAAAAGGAGCTTCTCCTTGCTCCACTGGCCAAGCCCCTGTTGAGAAAGGGTGGGGGAAGCAGCCACCACTCCCTTGTGTTCCTCTCTCTGCTGCTGACTGTTCTCCAGACAGAGGGGGCGCTGCACCTCCTTTCTCTGTGCTGGGCTTGGATCTAGGCCCAATCTGCCGCCCACACCACGAAGCCTTCTCCTCTCCTGAGCCTACACCAGTCCCCAGAGCAGGAGAGACTCACACCGGGGCTACCGCCTCAATCTGCCAGCGACACATGGGGCACTTGGCTGTGTCCCTGAAGACCCGCCAGGCACAGGAGCTGCAGAAGTGCGTGTGGCCACAGGGGACAAGGCAGGTGTTGGCAACACGGTGGAAGCAGACGGCACACTCCTCTCCTGATGTGGCTAGGAAGGGGGACAACGTGGGTCAGGGCATGTGGGGGCAAGGGGTGGGCAGCCTCCTCATGCCATAACCGCAGGACAGAGAATATGCAGTAAGGTTTTGAAGACTATGACCTCATGAGAAAATGCTTACAATGTGATCAAGTGAAAAAACATTGGGAAGAAAAGCATAATGTACATACATACATATCAAATTCCAATTTAGAGAAAAGGAAAGCAAAGTACAAACAATTCCTTGTATACACATATGTATATATCTATGACTAAAAAGTATGGGAAGTAAATCCACCGAAGAGGTAATGAGTGATTTTTTTAACTTTCTTCTTTATCCTTTAATGTTTATTTCAACTTTGCAAAGTCTTTACAATGAGTGTGGATTGCATTTTTAAAGCGAGAACGAAATAACATTATCTGCTCATAAACGTGCTCTTGTAACTTAGAGTTGGCCAATGTTCTAGAAGGCAGAGCTGTTAAATTGCTTTTACGTTTCCAGTAGGCAGAGCCAAATCGTTTGGTCCAAAGCCCCTGGAAGACTTGACTGAGCAACCAGGGCTCAGGCCCTTCCCCACCCCACTCCTAGGGGCCCCGGTGCTCAGGGAAGCCACTCACCTTCAGGCTCAGGCACAGCCTCGTTGCTGAGGACTGGCAGCACGGTTGCAGGGAACCGGCTGGCTGTGGGATCTAAGGCAGAGAGGGAATCTCAGGGCCCGAGAGAGCAAACCCAGGTGCCCCGTTCCACCCAGGCCCTGCAGCAAAGGCCCCTCTCCTTTCTTTTCTGCCGGGGCTCCCGGCTGATTTTAAGACCCTGTCGTGGGCCACCCCTTCCCCAGCTTAACCTAGCCTGGCCAGCTCCTGGGTGTGTAGATCCTTCCTCCTAAGCTTCCCTTCCTCCAGGCCTGTCCTCTTTGCTCTGCTGCCCTGCCTGAGTGCAGACCCTCAGCGTGACCTACGTTTCCAAACCCGGATGTGCATCTGTGTGTCCCAGGAGGTGGGGAGAACACAGGCGCTGGGGCCTACTCCAGACCTGTCAAATCAGGTGCTCCAGGGTATAAGGCTCCACAAGCTGTGGCAAATGATTTTAAAAACCAGTTCTGTGGGAGCAGGGATGGACCGCCAGTATTTTTTTTCTTTTTTCTTTTTTGAGATGGAGTCTCCCTCTGCTGCCCAAGCTGGAGCGCAGTGGCACAATCATAGCTCACTGCAGACTCAAACTCCTGGCCTCAAGTGATCCTCCCGCCTCAGCCTCCTGAGTAGCTGGGGGTATTACTGTCTCTCTGCGCTCCCCTGAAATCCATTTTCTTCTGGAGCGGCAGAGGGGTGGTTCTGGTTTCTTTCCCCCCGCTGGCAGAATCCTTGCACCTCTAGCCCTGGCACTTAACAGCCCTTTGCTTGCTGCCTTTGTCGCTAGTGAACTCCTACTTAGACTGTAACAACCCGAATGTTTCTTCCTTTGTGAAACGTAATCACCTGTAACAGATGTTTAGAGTGCTGGTCATATCCTCTTATTCTTTAGAGACAAGGCTGCCCTCCCTATGACTGGGGTCTTGTCTATCTGGTGTCTGCAGTGCCCATCTTCACACCTGACACTGGGCTAGGGCTGATGGAATAATTGAATATGAACAAATGAACTGTTCTTCCCTTGGCTCTGGATGGGCGTGGGGCACCACCCAAGCCTCCATCTCCACCCGCTCCTCAGGGCTGTGCCTGGGTCCCCGCGGTTGTCTCACCCAGAAGCTGGATGGCCTTGGTGGTCCCATACACGTCCATCACCGCCCAGAGCGGGGCACCCATAAGCACCCCCTTGCGCAGCAGGAGCCGGCGGCCGGCGTTGACCCGTGCGAAGAGCCAGCCGCAGCGGTTCACCCAGAAGTGGACCACATCCCCCTCGAGCGCGCAGCCCTCGGGCAGCACGGCCGCCCACGTCGGGCTCTGCTCCTCCAGGTCCGGGCACACGAAGGGCGGCAGGCTGGGCGCGGACACGCGCGCGGGGTCCAGGCGCGTGAAGCCCACGCGGAGGCCGCCACACCAGCCACCCTCCTGTCGCAGCACGCGCAGGGCCACGCGCTCGCCCGGCAGCACCGGCCGCTGGCTGAACACGATGCCGTCGTGGAACGTGGCGCGCCTGTGCGCGGTGCAGCCGCGGGTGTCCAGATGCACCTGCACCCCCTTGGCCTCCATGTGGAAGCGAAGCGCCTCTCCAGGGGACTTGGCGTCTGCGGGAGGAGTGGACAGGAGTGGAGAGTGTCAGTGTGGGCGGGGCCTGGACGCACCAGCACCCGGAGTCCCCAGCCCCTGGGGCCACCTTGACACATCCCCACACCCCGAAGGCACTTCAACACCCCCCCAGCCCTTCCCCCACAGCACTGCAGGGCCACCTTGACCTCCCCTAAAAGACCATTTCCACCTCCCCATCCTCCCTGGGATCCCCTCAACTCCACCCTCTCCAGAACCCCAGAGACCTGCTTAGAGCCAGGGGAGGAGCCCACTTTGCCTGTCCCAAGTCTGAGTTCACACCAACCTCCGGGAGCCTCAGGTCCCCTCCCTCAGTGATGCTGTGACTACTAAAGGAACTGATGCCTGTTCGCGATCTGCCCGTGATCAACCAATCCCAGTCATGGCTGTTATTGTTACGCAGAAACATCAGGTTTGATGTGGAAACAACCCAAGTGCCCATCAATACATGAGCAGATTAATAAAATGCGGTATCTGTGTACCATGGAGCACTACTCGCCCATAAAAAATGGTAATCTCCTATCTTTTGTAACAACTTGGAGGGAACTGGAGACCATTCTTCTAAGTGAGGTGTCACAAGAATGGAAAAACAAACAAAGCCATATGTACTCAATACTAAATGGGAACTAGTCGATCAACACGCATGTGCACGTATGGAAGTAAAACTCAGCAGAAATCAAGCAGGTGGGAGGGCGGAGGAGGGGAATGGTAAGTTCACACCTAATGGGTACAATGCACACTATTTGGGTGAAGGGCACCCTTATAACTTTGATTCAAAAACTGTACAAAAGCAAATTATGTAACCAAAACGTGTGTGCCCCCGTAATATCCTGAAAGTAAAAAAAAAAAAGCAAGAGCAGGTTTGCTGTGGCACATGTGTGTTTATTATCCACATCTATTCTTTGTACACTCAGGGATGACGGAAGGGAATGGGCCACGTGCCAACTGTGTTCTGTGTTCCCCCTTCTGCTTGTCTGACTTTCTCATTTTTCCCACACGGAACCTGCATCATTTGTGAAGGCCATGGCCCCTGGTGACGGTGACACCCTTGTCCTGGGAGAGAAAGGGGCCTGGCTGCTCGCCACGGAGTGAGGCTGCAGGCTGGAGAGGGGGTCCCAGGTCAGCCCCTCAAAATCCTGGGCAGGCTCTGAAACCAGGGGACTTGCTGCATGACTGCACTCTGCAGCCAGGAGGGCAAAGCTCCTTGCCGGGCAGTCCTTCCTCTCAGCCCCTCCAACAGAGGAAGCCGTGGAGTTTCCTGTCCCAGGACTGTGACTGTCCTTAGCCAGCCCTGAGGCCTAATCTCCTGCCAACCCCTGTCCTTCTCCGCCTGGCCCTGCTCTTTCTGACTTGGGGGAGGGGAGCTGACCTCTTGCTGTTAAAAACAAAAAGAGGTGAATTCAATCAGAACTTGACCCAGACCCCAGCCTAGAGTAGCAAGGCCCCTCCCCTCCCAGAGCAGCTCACTTTCCCCTGGAACCTCTGACCACATACATGCCTGCAAACTTCTGGTAGGGACCAGGGAGGGGAGGCTTAATGTGTTCAGGCACAAGGGACACCCTTGAGGTCACAGTGAATCTGTCCCTGACCTCCACAGACCAAAGATAAACCTATCTAAAATGCCCTAACTCGAGGCGTTAGGGACAAGCACTCGCCCTGACTTTGGGACTTCCGAAGGGGCCCTCACAGAGCCCTGCCTATCTCACCCATGCCCCTGGCCACGCCTGCACCTTCCTGGAATGCCCACATCTCTTCCTCCTGCCCCAACAGGTCTGCCTGGACTCCCTGTCCCTCAAGGTTGTCCCTAAGCAAGGGGAAGTCCCTGAGTCAGCACAAATGGAGACCTGAAGCCAGAATGGAGGGCCCTGACATCGAACCTGTCCTTGTGCCCATTGTTGAGTCCACTTTGTGGAGGGCAGGGGCTCAGTGATTGGCCATGTCTGACACCTGGATTCTAGTCCTGCCCTGCTGCTGACCCAGGCAGGTCACTGTCCCCCGGGGCCCAGTCTCACCCACAAACGAAAGTGATGTGCCGCCCAGCCAAGGCCTGGAGTCTCGGGGCACTTGCCTGGGGATCCTGTTCACTGCCCACCTGGTAAGGTAGGGGGCTGGGAGGGCACCAGGTATAACCAGCCAACACCATGGAGGGTGGAGGCCACCGCTCTGGCTGGGTCACTTTCCATCCCTGAGCTGGGACCTGGAGAGAAGCCCTGGAGTGGGCCTGCAAAGGCACCCGAGCAATGGTCCTGGTTGAGGGGCAATGTGGGAGATGGTGACCAGCATCTGAGCCCCGTCTACATGCCGCCACACCCAATCCTGCTGCCTCCCTGAGAGGCAGATGGTGGGCAAGCAGCCGGCCCTGGCCCCACAGCAACCAGGGGCAGAACTGGGTCAAACAGCAGTCGCTCCAGCTCCACCCAATGCAGCCCCTACAGGGAAAGAAGGAACTTCTGCCCTGGCAGTGACACGGAGCCCTCCACTTCCTGTACCCCTGGTCCAGGGACCAAGCTCAGGGATCAGGGGAACTGGAGACCTGTCATGCTCAGCACTTTGGGCCTGGACGGTAACTAGCAGAGATGAGCCCGTCCTTGCTGCGGCTGGAGTTTCCACCCCATGCCCTGGGCAGGTGCCAGGGACAGAGGCTGACCCCATGCAGGGGCGGGAGGGGAGGTGAGCTCACTGCCCATGCACTTCCCAGGGGGGAGTGGGGACCTGGCTGGCTGGGAGGCATTCCAGGGAGGAGGAGGAATTCCAGGGGAGTGGCCTGGGTGGGTACCTGAGTCCCTCAGCAGGGCAGGGAGGGCCTGGGGAGCCCAGGAGAAGCAGGCCTTGCCCAGGATGGGAACTTGATGGTCTGCAAAGCTCATCCATAAGGAGCCTTCCCAGCGGCGTGGGCGCTATGCTCTCATGTAACCACAGTTAGAGGAGGGGCCAAAGGGACACAGCTGGCTGCACAGGTCACTATCCAGCCACAGCACTTGAGTACCCTCCTCTCTGCTGCACACCCGGGCTCTGCTCCCTACTCAGGCAGCCCTCAGGACCTGCCTGAGTCTGGCCCTTGCAAGGCGCCTCTGGCTGGGGAACTAAGGGCCCCTGGGGCTCAGTCTCCCCACATGCACTCTCCCGCGTGGCCATTCACCGCGCGGCCGAGCCTGTGTGGGGCTGCAGCCCTCCCTTGCCCTGCCAACCCCGCCAGCTCCGCAAGGGCCTGCAGGCTGCATCCACCTACTTTGCCCAGGGCTCTCTGTCTGAGTTTGGAGCCGGGTCTCAGTGGCGTGAAAGGTGTGACCAGTCACCTCTACTCTGCCTGCCTTCTCCCACACGGACTGCCCAGGTCCTCCCACCCTTTGACTCGGGCCACCGAGGCCACCCACTCCCAGGGTGGGGTGTGTGGGAGGTGGGCACAGGCCAAGTGTGGCTCTCTGAGCAGGTCTGTCCCCAGTGGTTGGGCTGGCACGAGGTTCAGAACACCCAGGTGTCTGAGCACCGTCACCTTCTTTTTATCGGCCCCATTTTCAAGCAGGATCATGAGGCTCAGAGAAGCGGAGTGACAGAGTGATGTGTCCATAGAGGACACTCTCCAATTATGCTACCTGCCCCCACCTTGCCTTGCTGCTGCGGGGTGGGACCAAGTGCTGGACAAGGACCCAGCCTGGCTGCCAGGAAGTCCAGGGAACACAAATCAGGGCCTTAGATGTCTCCACCCCTGGACAGGTAGAGTCAAATTACAGACTCTCTGGGCTCTTGGGATTCAAGCGATGCAGGGTCAGCCTCCAGCTCAGCGCCACCTCTGTGGGTCTTCACCCTCTTCATCAATCCCCCTCCAGCCACAGCCTATCAGGGTGTGAGGCGCTGATTAGCACGTGCAGCGTCCTTCACTCCTCCCGCCACCCTCCTGGGGAAGCACTCAGAGCTTGGGAAGGCTGTGCAAGTCCACGTTCTTGAAGCCAGAAGTGGGGGACCCCAGGCCCAGCTCCCGGCCCCCACACTCCCTGCCCCACCGCCTCCTTTATGGCACGCCATTGCCCTGCCTGGAATCCAAACAGGATTCCAGGGTGTAGCCCACGGCTTGTGCATGAGTGCCCACCAGGAGGACAAGGCCCCTGAGCCCCAGCTCCTTTGCCTGGGAGGGCAGATCCAGAGATGTGCAGTCCTAGTCTCTGGTGATAAAAGATAGGTCCTCCATCCACACCCACACATAGCCCTTCCTCTAAGGGCTGCCAGTGGCCTCGGGTGAGGCTTGCAGAGAACCTTCATGCTTATTACACTTTGGATCAGTGTGTTCTAGCAGCCCTGTAAGCTTGTCCCCAGCCTGCAGATGAGGACACTGAGTCCCAAGGACAAAGCGACTTGCCCAAGATCCCACAGCTGGACTTGGCAGAACTGGGAACCCACCAGGCCCCCAAAACTTTACACTAACCACACCTCTACCTCTTGGAACTTCTACCCCAGCAATGACAGAGCCCCCTCCACTTCCTGTACCCATGGTCCAGGGATCAAGCTCAGGGTTGTAGGAGGTCTACTTACTGGCCTCAGAGCACAGCTGGGCACCCATCATCAGCCTGGGGTCCTTGGGCACAGGTTCCCAGGTCTAGAAGGAACCGTCTAGAGAAGGCCAGTGGACAGGTTTCCAAAGACTCGGCAGGTTCTCTTTTTATGGGCCGCAGGGATCACGTTACAGGGTTGATGATTAATTAGATGTTGCTGTCATGCATTACCATACCCAGGGAATTTCCTGATGATTTCCTGGGGAGTTCTCCTGGCTTGCAGCTGGCTGGCCTGAGAGAAGGAAGTAGAGAGTGGGGACCCGGCCCCGGTAGGTCTTCCAGCAGCCTTCTCTCTTACTTCCAACCAGTCTCAACCTGGCTGTGCATTATAATTGCCCAAGGCACGTTAATAAGTACCTAAGCCCAGCCCTACCCCCAGAGGGTCTGGTCCATTGGCCCAGTGTGAGGCCCAGGCATCAGGAGTTTTAAAAAGCATCTTGCATGATTCTAAGGTGGAGATTCACTGCTACAGACCCAGCACAGAGAAGGCGCTCAATCAGCGTTGCTGAAGCGGATTGAACTGAATCAGCTCCATCCCAGGATCTGTGAAGTTACACCTACCTTGGGTCTCCAGCAGACATGAGGGGGTTAAGCAGACAGAAGGGGAGAGGGGTGGATCATTCCCCCGTCTTGCTGGAGCTAGAATTCCACTTTCCAGAAGCCATCACAAAATGCTCATAGTCCCACAGGAGGTCACTTCAAAGGCCTGGCTCCCAATGTGTTAGCTCTGGCAAAGAAGTCAGAGATATTCTGCCCCTGTGACTTCTTTTTTTTTTGCCTCTGTGACTTCTGTTAGGGAAACTGAGGCTCATGGAGGGAAGAGGCTTGTTCTAACCTAGTGCTTCTCACCTTGCCACGTGCATATGAATCTCCTGGAGACCTGTTAAAATGCAGAGTGATCAGAAAGTCAGGAGCCCTGCCTGGGATGCTGCTTTTCTAACCAGATGGTTCTGTGGCCCTTACTTTAGGTGGCAAGGCCCTGGGTTGGTTTGGAAGCTTATGAGTACCCTGGCCCCCAACCTCCAGGCTAGGCCCTTCCCAAGACCCCAGATCAAGGCCACGATCAGTGACTACTCTGGACTCGGCTAAGGGATGGGTGGCCCCATGCAGGCCTATGGGGAGCAAGGAACGGGGGGCATTGCCTGGATGGGGAGGTTGGCTGGGATAGGAAAGCAGGGGGAGTTTGGAGACCCAGGTTGTCCCCCGGTGTTACCTTGGGCAGCTCCCTTGCCCCCCTGGGCCCTGGTATCCTGGCGTGTAAAACAGGAAGCCAGGATAAGGGGGTCTTGTGGGTCCCTTCCAGCCCTGACACGCTGTGACTTTGGTCTTAGTGAGGGTGTGAGGATGACAACACCTTTGCCTCAGTTGACTTCCAAAGGCATTGCTACAACCCCGACCCTCCTCTCCCATGCCACACCCCTGCCAAGCTCCCTCAGTTTCTCCACTAGAAGCAAAGGCTCAGTCTTCCAAAGGCCAAAGACAAACAGGTGAGGAGTCAATGCCAGTCACAACGAGCCCAAGGTTGGTGGTTCCTGCTGGCCCAGCCCTGTGATTTACGGTTCTGGCTGCGCAGCCTGAGGCATTCAGGCTCAAGGTACCCCTTTGTGCCCCAGGCCCTCTGGCAGCGCCATCAGTCTCCGGGCAGTGCTGGGGCCCAGATTTCCCTCCTTCTCCCTCCTCTCCCTCCCCGGCTTCACCTGTAGTGCTGGCTGCCCAGGGTGGTTACCCAGAGGGCTGGAGCCAAGAGCACCTTGTTGATAAACCACATTCCCACAGAAGAGATATGTATGGCATCTTATCAGGGAAATCAGGGCTGGAGCCTCAGCCTGCCTGGAAAATTACTGGCCAAGTTGTGGACGTCAGGCTGCCCAAGCCAGCTGGCGGGGGTAGGGTGGTCCCATCTGCAGGACTTCAGGTGGCGGGGAGGGGACATTCTGAGGAACTGAAGCTTGCCTTAGGCCTGGCATCTAGGGAACAGGAATGCCCAGGCAGGCCCCCCACCACATACTCCTGTGTTTTTGTATCTAACATACAAACAGAGTTCAGCCTACACTACCCCAGAGTACAGCCCCTTGGCTGGCGTCTGAGAAAACAGCAGAGCAGGAAAGCCACTTTCACCTTCCCTTTGCCCTTCCTCCCTGAGGCAGGACGTGAGTCCCTCATTAACATCCTTATCTCTGAAGACACAGGGACAGAGAGAGGAATCGGAACAAAGAGGCCTGGCTGAGCCCTCCAGTTTACTACCATTAGCCCCTACCCCATGTACCCAATCACTCTTCTACACCACTGTCCACTCTCCATCAAACCAAACCCTAAAATATACAGATTTCCCTGTTTCTTGGGTCTTCATTTTTGTGCTGCGTAAAACTTACATTAAATAAATTTGTTTGCTTTTCTTGTATTGATCTATCTTTTGTTGTATAGGGAAGTCATGAACCTCGTGATGGGTGAGAAAAGATAATACTTTTTCTCCCCTAAAAAACGATACTTTCCAAGTCTAGTATTTACTTGACAATCCTCATGGCAACTCCTCAAAAAGGTTCTATTTATTGTAATCATTTCCATTTTACAGATGGAGAGACTGAGGCACAAAAAGATTAAGCAACTTGTTCACCACCACAAGGCAGGAAGTGACAGAACCAGGCTTTGTGGTGCGAGGGCCGGTGCCTTAACCGCCATACTGTGCCCCTCCATGGCTCCCCACTCAGGCGCTTGGGCCCTTGGAAGCGTTTGTTAATAGTGAATGTCTTCCCCACTGGAGTGGGCCGACAAACAGTAGCAGCTTCATAGACAGTTGCTAACTGGTTGCCTGAGCCCGAGGTGGAGGCTGTCCTACGATAGAGACTGTACCCTTCCTTCCTCTCTGGTGCCATCGGCAAGGCAAGGCTGTGGCCCGCCAAGTTGTGGCTGTCCAAGTTTGTTCCAAGAAGGGAGGAACTGGCCCTGGTAGGGAGGGCGGCCTCCTACTGGGCAGTGATTGGGGCGGCCCCTGTTGGCGACAGTCGGTACTGCAGGAGGCGCGGACGCCGTTCCAGGCTTGGAAGCCAAGGAGGAGTGCCCGTAGCGGGAGGGAGGGGGGCGCTGAGGCTTCTGAGACCTCTGCACCGTCTCCCCCCACCCCGCACCCCCCCATACTCCCTCCGTCTCCAGGGTGAGCTGTCGCCTCATTGGGACCCCTCAGTGGCAGTCAGCCTTGTTCGCCAAGGGCCCCATCATTATCAAGTGCCTTCATACGGGTCTTATCATAAGATGCCTCCAGCGCTCTGAGAAGGAGCTGGACAGAGGATCATGCCAGCCTGCAGCCGAGCAGGAGTGGGAACCCAGCCCAAACTGGGACACTGTTGTGCAGCCCAGCCTTGCGTGGCCCCTTGCCATCAAGGCCCTGGGACCCCTACCGTCGTACACCTGCCTGCACTCATCTGTTCCCCACCAGGCTGGAATTTCAGAGGGCAAGGGGCTGCCACGCCTGGAATCCAGCCCTGGAACAATTAGGGCATGGGCACAGTGGGTGGTCGGCAAGGACTTGTCAGACCCAAGCAGTGCAGTGTGGCAGCTACTTTAAATTGCCTGTCCATCTGCCTCAAGACCCAGCCATTCCACTCCCAGGTGACAGAACTAGGTGTGAATGTCCACAAACACTGGCACACAAACGTTCAGAGCAGCGTTCTGCGTAGCAGCCCCAGACAGCAACCAACCGTCCACAGTGCTGGACGCCGCCTGCGCGCTCAGCCCCCCGTTCCCGAGCGGCGGGCTTGCTCCCGGGGGCTGCGCGCTGCCCTCAAGTGCTCAGCTGAGGCTATTGCAGCTGCGCCGCGTCCAGGCCTGTGGATCCGAGACTGCTCCCTAGTAAGCCCTGGCCCCAATCTCGGTCTCAGAAGGCTGCTGCCTGGGGAACCCAACCTCTCGCACCCGTGGACAGGAGAATGGAAACATAAATTGCCACATATGCGCGCCACGGGATACTGTGGCAAGAAAAACAAACGACTGGGACCTGTGACCGTGTGGATAAACCTCACAGCTGCAATGTTGCCCTAGGAGAAGATCCAGAGAGCACCCATTGCGCGCTTCCACTCACATGAAGTTCGGGCCAACCCGACCCCTGTGCTCCGAGTCGGGATAATGCTCCCCTGGGGGCGCTCACGCCGCGGGGCCTCTGGGGGCTGGGAAAGTCCTGCGCCGGGATCGGGCGGTGGGCACACGGGTGTGTGTATACGTTCGGGAAAAGCCTCCAGTCAGCCCCTCAAGTCGCATGTAAATTGCATCGTAGCTATAAATTGACTAAATCCCCTCGCCGCCTGACAGACGGGTTCTGCCCGCGCTGTGGAAACGGCGAGCGGCCGCCTCCCTCGGACGCCGGCCGGGAGCCGCAGGGCTTGGCCAGCACCGCCGCCTGGTGGACAGGAGCGGAACTGACCGCCGGCCCGGCACCCTGGAAGCAAACGGTCCCGCCACCAGGGCTCCAGCCGCCGCTGCACCTGCGTCTCGCGGCGCTGCTCTCAGCCAGGTCGGCCTGGCCCTGAGTACCCAGTAAGACTGGAAGGCCACCAAACCCTCTGAGTCAACAGCGGGAGCCCACCCTGGGCCTTAGGGGTTAGAGGACAGGAGAGGGCCAATGCGTGCCAGCACAGCACAGGCCCCCAGTTAGGTCTGTGCTGTCATTGCTGCCCTGCGTGTCCTGTCCTGGTCTTCCTGGGTCCTGATTCTGCCTTGCACCTCCACGGCCCTGGTCCCTTCTGGCTCCTGCCCCGCCAGCACTTGAGTGCCTAGCGGGGCTTCACGGGGGAGCCAGCAGGGAGTGTGCCAGAGAGGGGGCACAGCTCCCCGGCCCGGTGTGGCTGCTCAAGGGGCAGGAAGGGGCAACGGGGAGGCAGCCCCCCTCTTCTTTTGGTTTCTTGATTTCCTTCTCCCTGTGCCCCCCTCATCCCACACACAGCTGTCGGTGTGTCTGTCCTGGGAAGACAGTGGTGCCTGCCTGTGTGTGTGTGTGTGTGTCTGTGTGTGTGTTCGCGTGCGCGCGCGTTCAACAGGAATTAATGTGGTCCCTACTGCATACCAAGCACTGTCCCAAATCTGGGTAAGAGGGATTGAAGAAAACCCAATTCTCGCCTCAGCCACGTCATGTACGCCCTGATAGTCAGGTTAGTGCTATAAGAGGGCCAAACTGAGGCCTAGGAAACTGGGGGTGTTGTGATTGTTCTGTGGGGGAACAGACATTAAAATTGAGCCCCAAAAGGTAAATAGGATTTCAACAGCCAAGAAAGGAAAGAAGGGCATCCAGGCAGAAGGAACAGCATGTGCAAAGGCATAGAAATATCATCATGCATAGCCAGTTAGGATGAGGGATGCTTGAATATAAGAGAACAACCAAAAGACCAGTGGCTTAGACAAGAGGTGTTCATTTACTTTTCACATAAAATAAGTCGAAGGTAGGCCATCCAAGGTAGCTGTGACAGCTCTATGGCCACAGAGGACCCAGGCTCTCTCTACCTTCTGCTCCACCATTTTAGCACTGGCCTCCATTCCCCAGGTCACTTCATAGACCAAGAGTGATGCTGGAGCTCCAGCGAGCACATCAGAGTTCCAGGCATCAGGGAGGAGAAAGACCCAACAGGCATTCCTCTGAGCTAAGCTTACTCCCTAGTAAGCTGCTTTACTGGTGGGCTTATGTAACCCTTTCATTTATGTCTCTTTGGCCAGAACTTTGTCACATGGCCACAACTAACTGCAGGGGAAGCTGGAAAATGTAATCTTTATCGGAAGGAGCAGCTAGAAATTAGGGTTCTATTATTAAGGAAGAAGGAGAAATTGAATATGGTCCTTCAGTGTGCAGAGGGGGCAGCAGGGCAACAAAGGCTGTGCTAAGGAAGGTCGGACTCTATTCTGTAGAAAACAGGCAGTTGCTGAAGGATTCTGGGCAAGAGCCGAGGGTCAAGGGACCTGGAGCCCTCTGCTTTGGGGGAAGAGCCATCGGGCAGAAAGCGGGAGCATGCGGGGAGAGGAGGAGAAGTGTTAGGAGGTGATGAGAGCACGAGGTAGGGGAGGGAATCATAGGAAAGCTGCGGCTAAGCCTGGTGACAGTGGGAAGTGGTGCCAGGTCCCGGCCAGGGGACACGGACCTGCTGAGGGTAGGCGTACGGGGAGTGCTGGGTGTTTGTGTCTGTTTGTGTCTGAGGCAGCTACAAGCCATCAAGTCAGAGGGCTCACAGGCAGCTGAGAATCCATGAGAAAGCTTAGACATGAAGACAGGGGTGGGGACATAGATCCAGGAGTGACCAGTCACCCAGGGGTGAGTGAGAACAGCCAGGCAGGGTGTCCAGCTGTTCAACAGTAGAAATCCAAGGACTGTCCAGAGCTACCAGGGAAGGACAACAGGGTGATTGAGTGCACAAGTTTTGGGGCCAGACAGAGCTGGATTCAAATCTGGACTTTACCCATTAATAGCCACAGCCCTTGGGCTGGCTGGTGGCACTTTCTATACCTTAGCTTTCTCATCCACAAAACGGGAATAGAGAAACCTACTTTGAGGGCTGGAAGGAGAATAGAATCAGTAATGAGTGTTTAGCACATTTCCACACTGGGAACTGCACTCAGCAGGAAATACCAGCTCTCACCATTAAAGGGGCAGCCCTTCTCTTACCCAAGGGGACATCGGTGTTCCCTACAGTCCTCCTGCTGGAGCCTTCATGGCTCCCTCTGGAGTGACTCACGGCACTGTGCCTTTCCCGGGCCCTGAGGACCTCGGAGCCAGCAAGGCCAGGGCAGGCCCTGGCTACATCGAACCTCCTGGCAGGGGCATCCGCACCCCAAGCCAGGCAGATCTGAGGGGAGTTACACCTCCTGCCAGGGGAGGAAGGGGCCGCAGCAGGGCGTGTGTGCCAGCTTCCTTAAAGGGCAAAGCACGGAATGTCACACATCATCCAAACTTCAGCTCGCATCCCACTGGCCAAAACTTAAGTCGTGTAGCCACACCTAGCCGCAGGGAACAGAGAAATGCCGCCTTTATTCTGGGCAGTGATGTGCCCAGCTAGACATTGGAGTGTTCCAATAATACAAGAGAGAAGGAGAGAGTGGATGCTGTGGGGTGCAGGGAAGGAGAGGGCATGGCAGCCCAGGGGCTGGGGCAGGGAGGCTTTGAGCACCAGAGAGCGCAGGCACATGGGGGCTCCCGCGGGCACAGTGTGCGCCACCAGGCACAGAACCCCGCGTGAACTCCGTTGCCAGGGCGTTGCAGGAGGGGGGGTACAGGAGCTGTTGTTGCTGAGAACTAGCTCTGCCGGCCAGGAGGAAAAATTGCCAACCTTTCCAGCAGAAGTTTTCAAGATCTCTGGAGGTCCTTCTGGCCCCTCACCAAGTCCAAAATAGCAGAGAGTAAGGAAATGTCTTCCTTCCGCCCCTTTGAGTTCTTGCCCATTGTCAAGGTTCATTGTGGCCATTGTCTCTACTGCCTGGGCCTTGGGGAAGGAGTGACCATTCCCCTGGCCCCCACCTTGGCAGAGCTTCCACCATGGGAGAGCTAGGACACCAAATGTCCCCTGCCAATATGGGCTCCAGGTTCTCCTGTGTCCACCCAAGTGGTGAGGATGCCCCCCACAATGGAGTGTCTGCCCAGGCCAGGCTGGCACCTGTTGACTGCCGCTGCCTCTGTCTGCTCCTCCTTGAGTGTGAAGATAGTGACGGAGGGAAGCAAGACAGGGTCCTCGAATTCTGTCTTAGTGAGTCTAAGTTGTCCCTGGGACGGATGTTGCCGTGGGTCTTCAGCAGCTAAATGCGAGCATGTGCTGCAGGCGCCACACGTGTGTGCACGAATACACTGCCCTGTGCATTTCATCCTTTCCGTTTGTGAGTGGACATGCACCTACCTCTTGGTGTGTGCCTTCACCGGGGACTTCAGTAACTCATCGATTCTTTCAGTCAGACAGTCTGCGAGTCGCTGTGAGTGCGGAGCCTTCCCGTGAACTCCTCTTGCCCCGTGGGGTGCTCTGTTATTTGCTGAAGTAAAAAGACCTGGATCTTCTTTCCCAGTTTAGAGGGAAACCCACGGCCTCCTCTCAAAGGCTCCGGGGACCCCAGAGTGGATGGGGCAGGAAGCCCCGACATTTCTCCCGTTCCTCCTTGCCCTGTTCTTCCCTCTGCCGAATTCTCCCTCTCTCCGGCTGCTTCCCTGTGCATGGTTTCTTCCTGCAGCCCAGCACACCCCAGGCAGCCTCTTTTCCCTTATATTGCTCAAGGACCACTGACTGAGACATTTGTGACAGCAGCTTTTACTGAAGGCTTGAAGTCATGTGGTGTGAGAGGAGGGAGGGAGGGGTTACGGCGCAGCTTAGCACAGAGAGCAAAGTTAAATTAAATCTCAGCCACCCACCATTGTCAAGGGCCCTGTGACGTTTCTGCCAGCAGGACGTCTCACTGTTCAGTCTGTGTAAGCCACAGCCTTCCTCCACCCCACAGTCCCTTGCTCTTGCCCTCTCTCAGAGCCGGCTCCTATCTCCTCACCCCCAAATCCCCATTTGTTTCTCACACAGAGCAGTTCAGCGCCCCTCTGAACCAATACCATCCCCAGGCCTAACTTTGCAGGACCCCAGAACTCCCTGAGGTGCTCTGCCGAACATCCAGACCGCTGCTTTCGGATTCCGGCAGCACCATGGACTAAACTAACACCAGTGCCACGTCCACAGCAAACGCCGAGAGATTCAAAACAAAATATAACTGAAAAGATGTTAGAACCACAGTGGAACTTGAAAAAGGAGTGGAGGAACACCACGATGCTGGTGCGCAGAGACAACTTAGAGCCAGAGCTGGGCTTTGGCCCAGGTGGCCCAGTGAGGAACTGAACCTGGACATGAGCCCAAATGACAGGAGCTGGGGATTCAGCACCCACCCAGGATCAAGAGGTGTGGCCTTAAGGAGAAATGGAACTGAGACCACTGTACAAAGCTAGAATCCCAGAAAAGCTGTCCCTCAGGAAAGAATCTACCCACCAAACAAAGGAAGTAACAATCTTTTTTTGTAGGGGGACAGGGTCTCTGTTGCCCAGGCTAGAGTGCAGTGACATCATCATAGCTCACTGCAACCTCCAATTCCTGGGCTCAAACAATTCTCCTGCCTCAGCCTCCCCAGTAGCTGGGACTGTAGGCATGTACCACCATGCCCAGCTAATTTTTCTATTTTTTTGTAGAGACAGGGTCTTGCTCTTGCACGGGCTGGTCTCAAACTCCTGGCTTCAAGCAATCTGCCTGCCTCGGCCTCCCAAAGTGCCAGGATTACAGGCATGAGCCACCATGCCCAGCTCTAGCCATATGCTATTTATAAGAGATACACCTAAAACGTAATACAGAAATAGTGAAAGTATTTTACTAAGCAGATACTAAACAAAATAAAGATCGTGTGGCAACATTAATATTAGATTTCAAAATAGACTTCAACGCAAAAGTCATTACTAGGGAAAAGGTGTCATTGTATAACGATAAAAGGAATAATTCACCAATAGGCTAATACAATCTTGCATCTAATTGTACCTAATAACTTCAAAAAATATAAAGTAAATATTTCCAGAATTATAAGGAAAAATTGACAAAGTCACAATCATAGTAAGAAATTTTAAACAAAGGGCTATTGACTCCAGGCCTGCATGTTAGAATCACAGACTTTTTTTTTTTTTTTTTTTTGAGATGGGGCCTTGCTGTTGCTCAGGCTACTTTTGAACTCCTGGGCTCAAGTGATCCTCCTGCCCCAGCCTCCTGAGTAGCTGGGATTACAGGTGGGCCACCAAACCCATCTCACAGACACTTTAAGATTACAATTTTCCTTCAATAGGATCTAATTCTAGACATGATTTCTTCACTTGCCAGTCTGTGTAAACTGAAGGAGGCAGTACAGAAGTTCATCCTCACACTGGCTGAATAATCGCACACCTGTTAGGCAGCATAAATGTGCATAGCCAGATGTTTTTTGCCAAAATAGTCATTTCTTTCTGCCACAAATGCATGAGCCTCAAAGGGTGGCGGCTGTCCTAAATGGATTTCCTTTAAACCTGCAGGAGCACCTACTTTACATTAAGCGTAGCTGTGCTCCTTAATACGTGGGTTGCAATAATCTGAGTTTTTTTTCAATTAAATCATATTTGGAAAATATGATTTACAGATTTACAGATGCTTGGATGTGTACTGTATGTTCACATATTATAAATTAGCAAGAGAGAGTGCTTTTAAAAAAAACTTCAAAGTTACCTCATTCGACCTCGGTTTATAGATAAGGAAACAGACCCAGAGAGAGTAACGAGCTTCCCAGAGCCCTAAACTAGTGTGTGACTGAGAGGCAACAGCACCAGCCCTCTGATTCCCCATCAGCCTCACCCCACTTTCCAAGCAGGAAGAAGAAAGGAAGTGACAAAGAGGAAGGGGCGGGGCCTATATCAGGAAAGTCTAACTCTCAGAAATCCCCAGCTGACTTCTACTTACATCTCATTGGCGGGTACTGGAACCCAAACCTACCCCTGGCTGCAAGGGATGCTGGGAAATGTAATTTTTTTTTTTTTGCCAACTGCCCATCAAAATCAGGGTTCTGCCACCTCCTTCATTAACAACAAATTAACCTACATTTGTTAATTGGCTACCATTTTAAGGCACCTGGCTCAAGTTGTCACCTCTAGATACGTCCAGATAAGGGATATTTTCCCCCCTCACACTGTCCTTACTGCATTGTGTCATAGTTATTCGCAACTTTCTCCAGTGACTGCATTATAAGCTTTTTGAAGTCAGGGACTATTGTGGCAAGGATGAAAACAAGCCGGTGTAAGAAAGTGCATGTGAAATTTTCTGTGCCATACATATACAAAGCGGTATTTTATTACTAAGAATGCTTTTTGCACAATCTCCTTCCACCCCAATTGCTACGGTTTGAATCTATCCCCCCCAAAATTCATGTGTTGGAAATTTAATCCTTGTTGTGACAGTAGTAAGAGGTGGGACCTTTAAGAGGTGATTAGGCCATGAGGGATCTGCCCTCCTGAATGGATTAATGCTGCTATCATAGGAGCTGGTTAGTTATCCTGGGTGTGGGATCCTGATAACAATGATGAGTTTGGCTTGACTTTCTCTGTCTCATGTGCTCACTTTCACCTCTGCCTTCTGCCATGGGATGACCCTCCTCAGATGCTAGCACCATGCCCTTGGACTTGCCAGCCTCCAGAAGAGTGAGCCAAATATATTTCTATTATTATATTAACAGAAATATTAATATTAACAGTCTGTGGTATTCTGTTATAGCAGCATAAAATGGACCAAGATACCAGTGGAACTGTCTTTGCACACAGTATGTGTCAGTGCATTACATTCTGTTGTTCCATACACCATGTGTGCATCCCCCTCCCCCCTCCCACCCCTCCAGCTTCTGCTGGGTATGCAAGAGCTCAGGCACCACGTTGAGACTGTTGGTGTCTGGGGATGCCATCTCCAGGTGGAAAACAGTAAGTCTAAGGGGAGTGGGACCACATCACAAGCACTTCCTGAGCCTACCATAGGCCCCATGCCAGCCGGGCAGGCCTCTGTATGAAGGCTGGGGTCCTGGGGTGGGCTGCAGGGAGAGAGGGAGAAAGGGGAGAGGCAGACACAGACTGATCTGGAGAAGGATTGAGGAAGGACTAAATACAGATGAGGACTAGAGAAAGCCTTTGTCTCCCATCCCAGAAACCAAAGTCTTCAGTGCTCAGCCCTGGGTCTGTAAATTTGTTAATTGCCCACCCCTGCACTGTGTGCCCCTCTAACAGCCCTGAGAAGAGGCTTGTTGTAAGGAGACAGGTTGTAAGCCTGGTGACTGCACTAGGCTGATTTTTCCCACACTAATCTCATTGCATCTTCACATTAACACCAAGAGATAAGCATTCTCATTTTACAGATAAGGAGAGTGAGGCCCAGAGAGCTAAGTGGCTGCCCAAGGCCACCCAGGAAGGAGCAGAGCTGAGAGTTGATCTGACTCTGAACTCTGAGCCCCTTCACTGAGGATGGGGACTGTGTCTTCAGCTCGGCACTAGCAGGCACCCAGGCCTCATCCCCGAGAAGGCAGTGCTGCACCAGTGGGGGTCAGGCCAGAAGGCAGTGGCCCTGCAGAGTGGGGTGCCTGGCTACCACTCTCCCCATCTATGGCTGCATCCTCCCCTCCACAGCCAGCAGGAGCAGCTGCACAGAGCTCGGGGTCCCAAGGGCTCCCCACTTCAGAGTAGCTTCTCAACTCCTCAATCTGGGCCAGTCTGGGGGCTGGTGAGAAAAAGTTTCCTAGAATGCACATGGCCAAGACCAAGAACTGACCCCTTCCCATCCCTCCCAATCCTCCTACAGTTGCTGAGGATCCAGAGTCTGCCCAGCTTTCTCCCTGGCCCAGGGTGCCCTTCCAGCCTTCTCAGTGGCTGGGGCACGCCCTCCCCTGTCTCTTTCCAAGCTAGCCCTCTGGCAAGGTGTTGTTCTGGGCTGTAAGCACGAGGCATGGGGCAGGGTGGGATGGAACTCTGGGAAGGCTGAACCCACACCCTGCTCTTCATCCACTGACCCTTCCCCGGAGCAGGCGCAACACTCTCAAAGAGAACAGATGAGCTCCAGACCAAAGGTCCTCGGTACACTGCATGCAGCCCTAGCGACTGCACCTGCTTTTATCAGCAAATCATAAGAAAACTGTCTCCTTGGCAGGACTTAATTGGGACAGAAACTGTAGATTGATGCTAGTTCTGCCCAATCTTGACATGTACAAAATGAGCAATGGCATCCAAACGATAATCCTGAATCCCAGCAAAGATCCTTGGTCAACTCTTCAGTTCCTTTGACTAGCTAATAACAGTCGTAACAACGGCGACAATGGCCCCAGTTCTAAAGCACGCACTATAAGCTGTGCACTGCTTCTATTTCTAGTTCCTTTCATAACCTAGAGAGGTATTGCTATGCACATTTTACAGATAAGGAAACTGAGGTTACTGAGGTTAGGTAACTTGACCAAGGTCACATATTTAGAAAGTGGTGGAACTTTTCAAAATACTAAGTTGGGGAAATGCTCATCATTTGTAGAAAAATTTTCAAGAAGGCGTAAGAACACGGATTTCCAGTTAACCCTCAGTTACCCAGAAAAGTGAATTCCCCAGAACACCCTGCACATCACGTACGCCTGTGTGCATACATGCACTTGTGTATTCTGATTAGCGGAGCTCTCGATAAACAGGCTAGACCACAGAGGGGGAAAAGTACAGAAACCAGCAACCATATTCTCCGAATCCATCGCGTGCTTGGAGATCCCCAGGTAAGAGGTTAGCAAAACATACCTCAATCAAAGCCACTGGCCAGGGATGGGGTATGAAGCATCTACCGCCACTAGGGGCACAAGCATCCATTTGGGTGCCCTTCACCACCCCTTACTCTGAGCCAGGGTTGGCAGGCCACCTCCCTCTACTGATTTGCAGTGCTGAAGGAAGAGCAGAATACCTGCCAGCATGCACAAAACAGTGCTCGGCCACCAACCTGCAGTGTGGCCTTGAGCAGGCCACTGTCCCTGTCTGGATTTTGGTTTTCCCATCTGTAAAATCAGGAGAGAGCAAACTGTAAGGGGCCCAGAGCGAAAGCTCATGGATTCAGTGGATGATCCCAGGACTACTGCCCCTGAGGTGGCTCCTCCCTCCAGACAGATCTTGGACCTCGGGATTCTAGGCGGGAGCATTCATGGGAAGTGGGAAGCTATCCTCTGAGAACACAGGAGCCTTCACTCCTCCCTCCACAAGACTTCCTCTGGCTGGGCGGACAGCCTGGCATCCTCAGCCACTCTTCGTTTCCCTACTTCCCTCTAATGGGGTTAGAGTTAATCTGACTGACAGCTAAGCAAGAAGGAAGGGTGCTCTCCCACACGGAGGTGCGCGCAGACAGCTCATGGGACACGTGTGTGTGCACAAGCCAGAGTTTGCACGAGTACCCTGCCACACCACTAGCATGGCACTCTAAGAGGGAACTGAGGGACCCCTAGGCACTAACCCTTTTGGGCCAGGTCTAGGGCCGCCTTTGCCATCCCTCAGTGACAGACCCATGTCTGAGAACCAGGCCAGAGAGGCTTCCCAGAATGTACCCAGTATGACAGGACCACCTCTGCTCCCGGGCCTGCCTCCAACTTCTCATTTGGCATCTTAAAATGGACACGCTCTCAGCTTTCTCTGGGGTCCAGGGGCTCCCTTCACCCCTTGAGATTAACAGTCAACCCCTGCCTCCTCTAAGCCACTTACTATAATATTGACATACTTCAGTAGCAGTATTAGTCGCTGCTCCATGCCCCAGAGCGGCTCCCACCACAGGGTTACCTTGATGCCGTTCCCACCCCAGACTCCCCAGCAATCTAACAACTAAAGGGGGAAGATGCCAGGTCTTCTGATAGGTCAGAGCCATGCTGACCCAGCCCTGCATGTCCTGCCTCATAGCATTGCCCTGTGGCCCGGGGTGGGGGGCAGGGGCATTTGCAGGCATCCGTGTCCCCCTCACCTGCTCAGCTGACCCTGCAGGCCCCTGACCTTGGCCATGTTTGGCGCTTGTCCTTGTGTGTGGTGGGCACCAGCCAGGCCCTGTATGCAGCACTGTGTCGCAGCTGTCTCACACTGTCTGTAAGACTTTTCCCTGTGACAGCAGCTGTGCGCCTGCCCTGCCTGGGAGTTCATGATGGTCCTGCTTACGGGGCGAATTTTGTGCTGAAACAGCGCACTGGGCTGAGGCGGGAGGAGCACAGCAGGCCAGGCCAGGTGTTCCGGGCGGCCCAGGGAACCGAGCCATCAGCATCTCCTTCCCACACCTGTCCTGAGGTCAGGATGAACTTGAGTCCAGCAGGGTCCCCGGGCCAGAGAGTTTCTGTGCCTGCAAAACCTGGGCCATCCCTCCAGACTGAGGGGCAACCTGTGGCTGAGCTGGGATCTAAGGGGACCCGAATCCACACAGATGACCTCAGACTGGACCATACAGGTGACCTCAGACTGGTGAGGGGAGCCACCTGGATGCCCCTTGGCCCACTCCGCCCTGGCAGTTCAGCCTGAAAAAAATGATTAACTATTTCATATAGATCACCGTTTCTCTCCGGGTGAACGTCAGTTCAGTAAAACCCTGTTAACGTGGGCCTTGCTGTGACCACCAGAAGGCTGGCCAGGGGGCGAGCCTGCAAAGCCAAGGGGCCTGGAAGGGAAATTGTGGGTGGGGGTCGGTGTGGGGGTGTTAAACCTACTTGAGTTAAACTTACTCACATTAGTTTCCAGTTGGTCTCTATGATGGCAAGCCAGACACTCCCCAGAGCAGGTAGAGACCCCCATGGGCATCAGTATTAGACTTCCAGAAAAGCTTTGCACCTGGGGAGATGTGCAGGAACTTAGGCGCTGCTGGAGAGGGAACAGCACAGGGGCCAGACGGGAGCCCCAGGGGCCTGATGAGTGGCCTGAGAAGGGTGGGGCACAGCAGGGCCCGCTGGGACAGGTAGGCGGAGGCCTCCTTCACCTCGGGTAGCGGCCCCCAATCTTCCGGGCCTGGGAAGGGGCAGGGACGACCCAGGCAACCATCAGAGCCAGTGGGGCTGCAGGAGTACCCTCCCCTCAGTTGGTCCTGCCTGCCCTGCAGCCCTTGCAGGCCCTTTTGGGGAAGGGGGTGGTGTGGGGCTCAGGGCTTTCAGCGGGCCCGAGGGGCCAGCGATGCTGCGGCCCTGGAGCTCCTTGCCTGGCAGTAATTTGGGCCCCAGAGAAATATTGGCTGCCTTGGCTAACCGAATTATTCTTTCGGTTTGAGCCAGCTCCCCTTTTTGAGTCAGATCCGCCTGGGCCAGGAAAGCGCTTTCCGAAACCCTCGCCTGGTCCTGGGGGGGCGGGGGGGGGCCGAGGCCGGGCATCTGCTCGGGTGGGTGCGCTAACAGCTCCCCTCTCCCGCCTCCCCCTTCTCCCCTTCCCGCCTCGCCACAACCCCCCCCCCAGTTCGGGGTATGAGGACCCCGATCCACACGAGCCCCGCCCCCCGCCTCGCAGAGCCGGCCCTCCCTTCCCCCCACCCCCATCCCCCACCCCCATGCCCCAACCCACCCCACCGCACCCCGCCGGCGCTCGGGAGCGGGGTGCCGGCGGCGACTTTTCCGCAGTGTGCCCGCAGGGGTCATTGAGGACCGGGTAGGGGCTTGGTCGACCCAGCACGTGCTTAAGTCACCAAAATAGAAAAAGAAAAACGCTTGGAAAGAATTTGATATTTCCCAGCGAGCATCGAAATCGCCGTTACGGGAAAAGGCAAAGTCTTGCGGGACTTCCTCATGCTAATTTAACCGTCCGAAGTTGTTTTTATTTCCAATTATGTAGGGGGGATGGATTTCAGGATCTTTTTAAGGGTTTAGTAACCCCCAACAATCCCTGGGGCCCTTAGTGCCTCTCCAGGACACCCTGATATCTTGGAGGCCCCATTTCAAATCCCTGGGGTCCCAGGGCTGCCCAGCTGTTATTTTGCAGAATGTGTCTCACAGAATGTCTCTAGCAGTTCTGCTTATTGCTCCTACCACTGACTCACAAGGGGCGGTGGGGATTTTTGAGCTGTTTCAACACTTACCCAGAATATTAGCAGTTTCATGCAGTCCTTGTTTATTTAAAAAAAATTAAAAAGCCCCAAAGCCAACAAAACATGACACACGCATACAGAAGGAGGGAAGGTGGAGTGGGCAGGGGCCATCCAGGGCCAAAGAGCGGATCTGCTGTGTTGGAGCCGGAACTGGAACTCAGGTTTCCTGGCCCCCTCCCAACTCCCCCAGCCCTGGCCCACCTCATGCCTTCTGTTTTGCCCAGGGCTGTGGAAAAGAGCTAATATTTAAGGAGCGTTCCTCCCGCTGGGCACATCTCTAAGCACTTAATAAGAAATAGCTCCTTCAATGCCAGTAACTGCACTAGGAGGGCTGAGAGCTGTTTTTATGCCATCCCCATCTTATAGATGAGGAGACTGAGCATAGGACTCTGAGCTCCCTAGGATACTGAGGTCCAGCTGCCCTGAGCAGAGTCCAAGCCCCAGGTCCTGCTCATCGCTCCCACCTACGATTCAGCAGCAGCAGGGATGCCCAGCAGAGGGGTTCTGGTTGGGTGTGATGACTCACACCTATAATCCCAGCACTTTGGAAGGCTGAGCTGGGAGAATTGCTGGAGGCCAGGAGTTTGAGACCAGCCTGGGCAACATAGTGAGACCCTGTCTGAAAGAAAGAAAGAAAGAAAGAAAGAAAGAAAGAAAGAAAGAAAGCCAGTCATGGTGGCTCATACCTGTAATCCTAGCACTCTGAGAGGCCGAGGCAGGAGGATTGTTTGAGCTCAGGAGTTTGAGACCAGCCTGAACAAGAGCGAGACCCCATCTCTACTAAAAAAATGTAAAGAAATTAGCTGAACAACTAAAAATATATATACAAAAAATTAGCCAGGCATCGTGGCACATGCCTGTAGTCCCAGCTACTCGGGAGGCTGAGGCAGAAGGATTGCTTGAGCTCAGGAGTTTGAGGTTGCTGTGAGCTGGGTTGATGCCACAGCACTCTAGTCCGGGCAACAAAGTGAGACTCTGTCTCAATAAAAAAAAAAAAAAAAGAAAGGGCCTCTGAGCTGAGCTACCAGCCTGGGGCCAGAGGGATGGCGTGACCACCAGGCCTGCAGAGTCACCCAGCCCTGGGACTCAAGGGAGAAGGGAATGTGTGTGAACTTGGAGCCCAAATATCACAGCATGTCTGCCTTTAACAATTAAGAAGTGCTGCCCTGGGGAAGGGCTGGAGGGGGTGTGGGGAGAGAGGGGGGGCAGTAGAGGGGTGTGGAAGTGGGTATCCTGCCTCTTCTTCCTCCTTCCTCTTCTTACATGCCCTTCATTCTCCGTCTGTGAATCTTCACTGAGCACCTACTATGCACCTGCCCTCTGTGGGCTCGCTTTTCTTCTTGTTCCTTCCCAATTTCTTTATTTATCAGCTCTAAGATCTTTTGAGGCTACTGTGGGACCTTGGACAAGTCCTTCCCACTCAGAACCTGAGCTTTCCTCTTCTGGAAGAGCAGTGCCTGGGCGCTGCAGCCCCACCAGCAGCATGGTGTGGCGATAGTAAGGGCCACTCCTCACTGGGGAATAGAGGCTCAGTAGCTGCGGGCCAGTCACACAGGGCATGGGACTAACCACAGCAGCACCAGTGTGGCAAATGCCACAGCAGAGGCATGTACTGGGAGCTCTGGAGGATGTGGATATCTGCTTCTGGTGGAGTCTTGAAGGATGAGCAGAAGTTCGCTAGGTGGATGTGGCAGGAACCACCAAGGTGGGGAAGAGCACTCTAGGCACAGAGGGAACAGCACGTGCACACTTAGTGTCAGGAACAGAGCGTGGGGCATCGGGAGGACAGCTCTCCCCGTGTGGCTGTATTGCCCGATTTGTCAGGGAGAGTGGATGCTAAGCTACCATCATGCCCAGAGCTGTCCTCGCCCCATGCCCAGTGCCCCTCCATGCAGCCCTCTGTCTTAGCTGTGACTGGTACCACTCAGGCAGGCCTGGAAGAGCCTGCTGAGGCCAAGGTGGGAGAGAAGGAAGTTCTGACAGAGCAAAGTCCTCTAGGCCAGCCCCATGGCTGAAGATACCATGGCACAAGTGGGCAGTTGGGGGGAGGGTGGCGGGAAGGACAACCATCTGTCCCCTTCAGGGTGTCCAAGGTAGGCCAGGGTGGTGCCCCAGATGTGGGGAAGAAGCCTCAGGGGCTTGCAGGCTCTCTGATGAGTCACAGTGTGTACATATGTGTGAGCTGTGGGCTCCTCTGCACACCAGACCCACACAGATGCACAGGTGTATGTACGCAGGTTGCGCACTCGCTCCTGGGTGCGCAGCAGTCGAAAGGCTGCACAGTGGGTGTGGGGAGAATGTGAGCTCTCGGTTGGCAGAGAGGGGAGGAAGGTGGGCTTGAGGTGTAAATAGGACCATTTAGACCTGGGTTCACCTTGGGGTCTCCCTGCCAGGTGCTGAGGAAAACAAACATTGCTGGGATGTCAGAAAGGAGGGCAGGCCCCACTGGCGGCAGCTGCTGGTGGGTAATACCAAGATGATGAAAGCAGAGGCCCGGCCTTCAGGTCTGGGATGCGGTACAGGGAGCCGTGGAGAGATTATGAAACTTCTAAAGGATCCTGAGTTCTTGGAGCCAACGGACCCCAGACCACTGCAAGCATGAAAGCTTTAGTTTTCATATTTGCAAAGTCCATGAGTTCATTTGGAGAGCAGGAATTAGAGCAGTCCCTCCCCCAAAGACCCAAGCTTCCAGTAGTGCAGAGGTTAGTGGGGCCCACTCAGGGTGGAGATGAGTCACTTACCACCCCACCCCTGCATTCTGGCATCCTGGCCAGACCCTAGGACCCACTGGGAACTGTGGCACCTGGAAACTCTACCTGAAAGCCTGGAAAACCTGATCAGGAGGAAAAACACAGGGCCCAGCCCCAGGTCACCAAGGCCAGCATCTGAGGGTAACTCAGCCTGTGCCTCCCCTTGGGTGGACACAGGACAGGGCCATGCAGAGGGACCAGCAAGTGTGGCCAGGGCTTGGCCTCCTGGTGTAGGAAAGAGGCCTTTGTGTTAAGAGATGGTTGCGTCTGTTGGGAGGGGGCGTTAAGTATTTACTTTTTTCCTTATTTCTTCTGCAGACTCAGACATACACAGAATCTACCCCATCGAAGTCCTGATACCGCTGCTAAAGGGGGCTGTTTTCACATAGGACAGCCACCACAACAGAATGACCCTCTGTTGAAGGCTTATGCTAGCCATTGCTAACTCCATTTCACACAGGGGAATACTGAGGATTAGAGATGGTGAATAACTTGTCCAAGGTCACCCCTGCACATGAGAGTGTTAGGATTGGAAAGCAGTTGGCCTGGCTCCAGAGCCTGGGAGGTTCTGCCTAGTGGACTGGCTGAGAACCTCCTGGGAAGCTGTTAGCCTCTCCAAGCCTGTCGCTGCAAGAGTTAACATGCGTAAGGAGCTTAGAGCTGGGGTTGGCCTCAAGTGTTCAGTGGCCGACACCATAAACTCCAGTTATTCTATACTGCCTTGGGACTGGCTGGGAAGCCCGTGGGAAGACACTGGGCCTCAGTTAGGGCTACAAGGGTGAGACAATAACTGTGTCCGGCTCACAGCTGGGCCCCAATGCATGTTGTTGGCCCTGGAGCGGGGCTCAGAGGGAGGGGCAGCATCTTGAGGGGCTTGCATTCCCCAGTTCATCGCAATTCTGTCCTCAGGATGGCGAAGGCAGCACTGGCGGTCACTCCCTTCCCAAAAGTCTAGCGGTTCCCCCAGCCCTGCGTTCTAATACAGCGTAACTAAAGAGAAAAGGGGGAAATGGAAAGTAAGGCATCCCCCACCTGACTTTCCTGGAAGTCTAGAGGGAAGCTGGCACCGGCCCGGAGGTTAAGGATCCCCCTCTCCCTTCCCCGTGTCCCCAGGCTGGTCCCCAGCCCTTCACTCCGACGACGATCTCGTGGACCTGAAGCTGACAAGGAATCGACTCTGGAATCTGGGAGGGAGGGGGGCCCTGAAATCCTGAAGAAAAGAAAACTTCAGCCGCTCCCTTAGGGACAACGATTCTCCCGAGAGGATGCAGTCCCAAACTTCCCCTGGGCCCTTAACAACCAGGTAAACTGAGGCCTGGCGGGCCGCTGCCCGCCCCAGCCCAGGGCCTGCGGGCAGGGCAGCCGGAGCAGCAGAGCGCGCCAGCCGCGCCCCCCTCCTGGCCGCGCTCCAGCCCGGCCCCTGGAGCCGCCTCTCCCCCTCTGATGTAAGCTGATATTTTAATTCTCTTACAAGGAATGGTGTTTAGAGAAATGACTTAACCGGATTACTCATCGTCTATAATGACTTGGCCCGACTCCGAGGCTATTCCTAGACGTGACGCTTGAGGCTTTGATTCTTTCCCTCTTTTCTTTTGCTCCTTTTTTTTTTTCTTAATACCAAGAAATTACAGCCCTGCTTACGCGGCGGCCCAGCCCCTACACGCCCCCGTTGCACGGCATCCCGGGAGATGTAGTTCTCCCCTGGCCCCGGCGCGCCCCCCTCGCTTAGCGCCCCCGCCCGCGCCGGTCCCACCTCGTCTCCGCCCAGTGGGGGAGTGGGATGGGTCTGGCGGGCCGAGATCTTTTACTCTCTACAGGCCTCAGTTTATTCATCTGTCAAATGGGAGGGACAGTCCTACAACATAGGGTTGAAGGGTCAGCTGAGATCTTAAGTGTTATTAAAACGCCATACAGGCCCCACGTTTTAAAAATTCCTTGTGCAGTGCATTTTGCACTGACCTCCAGTCTAGACTTACACCAAGCTTTAGTTATCCTGATCCTTGGCACCTAGACAGCCCTTCTTTGCTCCTTACTGTTTGTGGGTGAGCCTATGAACTTGTCTAGCACTCTCTGGTTCTCAGCTGTAAAAGGGGATAAATATAGTGCCCCTTTCATGGGGCTGGGTGATATCAAATGAAATAATCCGTGTGCAATGCTTGGCACAGTGTCTGACAGGGCACACTGGTCAGAGGCGTTTTCACTCCTCCCAGCACCAGGTCTTGTCTCAGTACCTGAAGGAGTCAGTGACTGATTGTCAGAAGCCTATGAGGTTGGCAGGGGCTGCATCTTCTGCTCCATAAGGTTAGGGACTTTGTCCTGGGCATGGCTATGTCCCAGTGTCTAGCTCAGTGCTGGCACATGGTGAGATTACATAACACATGTTGGAAGAATGGATAAATGAATAAAGGAAGCGTTATCCCCACTTTCCAGATGAGGCGCCCGAGGCTCTGAGAGGTTAAGTGACTTGTCCGAGGCCACACAGCTGGGCTGAGTCAGAGTGGGGATGAAAACCCAAATTTCCTCTGCTTGGCCTCTGCCCACTTGCTCCCAGGGCAATTTGACTTTCACCCTTCAGGCTCGGTAAGTTAAAAATCTTGGATTTCCTCGCTGCTGGGATCTAGTGGGGAGGGCTGGGGTGGGGAGGTGCATCCAGCCCAGGCCTAGCCCAACAACGGAAGTTGTTCCGGATTCAGCTAGATGTTGGAGGGAACCTATAGCCAGGTGCAGATGTAGCTCCCAGTGTGGACAAAGCTCGGCAAGCTAGTTTTCACGTGCCCTGGGGATAGTGACCAAAGCTCTTTCAGGCACCAGTTGACCCTTGGGGATCTGGGACTCTGATCACTATCCCTTCACTCCCAGCAGTTCCCCAAAGGCCAAAAGCTATTCTTGTCTTTTTCTAAAAGAGGCATTTGAAACCATGAGCCAATTTTTTCCATTCCTGAGCTTGGGTATCATCTATTTTGGGCATTTGTTGTTTTCCATGAGTTGCAAATGCCACTGTGAAGCCGGCCTTTCCTGGACAGTCAGCTAGGGGGAGCAAGGCGGAGCCAGCGTTAAAAATACTTCCCGCTTCATTTCTCCTTTGAAAACAAAGCCCTGGGGGCCTTTGGCAACTGTTGAGCCTGGGAACTGAGCTTCCCAGGGCAGAAAACTGGCTGTGCGTTCTGTGTCCTGAGTGCACTCAATGGGCTTCCAGGTCCCAGAAGAAGCAATGGCACTGACTTTGCTGTGTGACTTTGAGCAATTTGCTTAACCTCTCTGAGCCTCCTGGCCTCCTCTCTAAAATTAGGCCAAATAGACAGATGACCTTGAATGATCCCTACAGCTCTGAGAGCTCCCAGGATGGGAAACACCCCCAGGGCCGTGTTTTCTTTCTAAAATGGGCCAAGAAGAGGTGTGAGGACATGGAGGTAGGAGTTAGAAGGCAGCTTTTAGCTCAGTCTTTGGGAATACTTTGTAAGCTCCTGACTCCTGAAAGTATTCTAAGAGGGACTACAATCTAGAATGTTCTCATCAGGATTCATGTAATCGCAAAAAGATTAAGTTCCATCAAGAGGGGATTAATTACACTGTAGTAGTTCACAGGAAGGCACACTGCCCAGCAGTTACAAGAGGGAAGCCAAGCTGTGTTCTAACAAGGAAAGATCTCCAAGAACTATTGTTGACCAAAAAAGCAAGTTCTGGAATGGAACAATCAGAATTGTATTATTTATTTAAACACACACATTTAAAAAAGTTGCATATTTTTCTACACCCTGGATACGTGTATTTATGAAAATCCATAGGAGCAGTTCTGGAAGAGTTTACCTGATCTGCAAATAGTCCTTACCTCTGGGACAGAGAGGGAACTGGATTTGGGTAGTAGCATCAGAGGATTGATTTATTTGTAACGTTTTTACAGGAAGACTGTGTCTACTTATTAGTGAGGGTTTGTTTTTCTGATTGAGACACACAGAGAGACACCAAGACATCGAGGGGCTGGGTGACCCCTCTCAGGCACCCTGGGCTGGGAGCCTGTGGTCGGAGGGTGCAGGAGCAGAGTGGCTGTGGCGGGAGAGAAGATGTGTGAGGCAGAGGCTTGAGCAATGGAAGTGTTTATGCTTTTAGGGAAGCAAATGGAGATGTCTTTCTTGCACAGGATTTATTGGCCATTGTAAATTACTTTCTATTGCAAATAGTTGCCTCAGGAGGCAATTAAATTTAGATCATATTGTTCCCAGGTTGGCACAGGCAGGTGCTGACTTGCTGAGGCTTCGCACAACAGCCACTGTCTGTCTGTAAGAGGGTGCCCGCTGCCTGGATGGCAGGATAACCCTATCCTGTGGTGGGAGGAGCTGCTGCTTTGCTAGTGAGTTTCTCATCGGTGGGGTATCCAATCCAGGAAGGAGGGGTTGGCCTAGATTTTCACTCTGAGGGCAGGATCCAGGTCTCCATCCCCAACCTTGGGCATAGTGCCTGGTCCAGTCAGTGTATACAGAATGGACAAAGGTGTGAGCTTCCTGATGGTATTCCATCGTAGTGTCTCCCGCCACAGCCTTGGCTCTCCTGGAGGGGACAGTGGCTTGTAAACTGGGAAGTGGGATGTGCTGTTATGATCACTGTTACAATGATTGTTTGGGGCAGTTACTAAATATTGACGATGATGTGTGTACTACCAACACTACAGGTGCTGGCTCTTACAAACCAACCCATTATGAGGTAGATGGGGATTCATCCTACAGAGCCCAGTGTTTGCCTTGGGCTGAGCTTGTAGAGATCTTCCATCCCGAGGTCAAAGGGTAAGGGCTAGGGTTTCAGGTTCACCAAACTGCAGTCTGGTCCATCTGTTTAGTGTGAGGAGGAACACCAGTGTGGTGGGTGGGCAGTGATGGGTGCAGACTGGGGGACAGGGGAACTGGATATGAGGGCTCCTCTTCTGAAGCCCCAGTTCCTCGGTTTAGTTCTGGCTCCACCACCTACCAGCTCTCAGACCTCAGTTTTACCCCATAAAATGAGGACAATGATGATGTGAAATGCATAGAGCTGTCATGAGTATTAAAATTAATCAACAAGGCTGGGCGCAGTGGCTCACGCCTGTAAATCCTAGTATTGGGGAGGCCAAGGTTTGAGAATCACTTGAGCCCAGGAGTTCAAGACCAGGCTGAGAAACATAGTGAGACCCCCATCTCTACAAGAAATAGAAAAATTAGCTGGGTAGGGTGGTGCATGCCTGTAGTCCCAGCTACATGGGAGGCTCAGCAGGAGGGTTGTTTGAGTCCAGGTGTCCGAGATTGCAGTGAGCTATGATGATGTCGTTGCACTCCAGCCTAGGTGACAGAACAAGGTCCTGTGTCAAAAAAACAAAAAAATTAATCAACAAGACTCTGTATACCTACTATGTGCTAGGAGCGAGGTTCAAGTCCTAGCTAGGCATTTGCTGAGGCTAAAACCCCAGGCCTTGGTTTCCCCCTCAGTGGCCTGCACATGGAGGTCCAAGTTACTGCTATGGCTGGCTCGGCAGCTCCTCCTGCCTCCACTCACCTGAAGCCTCACCCCTCACCTCCCTCAGCTGGGGGTCATGTCCCTCTTTGAACTGCTCAGCTTGTAGCTGCCTCTCTCTGCCTGCATGTAGGCGCAGGCCTGGGATACCAGGCATTTCTGGGACCCCACAGAGCCTAGGCCAAGGACATGCTGGTTTGGTTCTTGTTTAGCTAACACTCTCTCCTTCCATATTGGGCTGGGTGGGAGTTGGCAAGTGCCCAGGGCCACTTTCAAGTCAAAGTCAGAAGCACTTTGCTCACCCCTTCCAGCCCTCAGTGCCTTGCTGAAAGCAAGGATTTTTTCAAGGCTCTAGTTTTGCCTCTAGGGAAACTGAGGCACAAGGCAGCAATGGGTGTCCTGCCTCAGCCCCTCTAGGTGAGGAACCTATTCCAGGTGTCCGGTCTCTAAGCCAGGGAAGGGGGTGCGCACTACAACTCCCAGTGATCCCCGGGCTCAGGGGGCGGCTCCAGCCCCTAGCCAAAGAACCGGGCCCACCAATGGGAGCCCAGAGCGGAGCGGGGCGGGGCGGAGCTGCGGGGAGGCGGCCGGCGAGCGCAGCTGAGAGCCAGTAGCGCCGAGAGCGCTGGGTCCGGAGAGTCGCGGACACGGAGGGTCTCGGGGTGGGCGCCGCGGGACCTCGCCGGGCCATGGGTAAGCGCTCTGCGACCCGGCCCGGAACGCGGCTCGGCGATCCCGCGGGGAGGACTCAAGTGTCGGCGCCGGGTCTCCTCCAGCCCTCGTGGCCGTCAGTGCCGCTTTTGGGGGCGGATGGGGGCCTGGGGTGGGCTCCGGGGCGAGGGTGCGGGGGAGCGAGCCCGGCCCGTGGCACCAGCGCCCCGCGCCCGGGGCTGGAGGGGTGAGGCTGGGTGTCTGCGCGCGCTCTTCGAAAAAAGGAAAGATAAAAAGTTTTGGCGGCCAGGGGCTTCCCGGGCATTTATCTCGAAACTCTTTACGCTGTCTCCTGCCTGAAATTTACCAAGCCCTGTACGGTTCTGTCATCCCACTTCCTGCTGCGGTTTCAATCTCGAGCTGGTCTCAGCTAATTTGTTGTGACAGCTGTCAGCAGCAGTTTCTCTGTCTCCCAGCCCCCTCCTCCGCCCCCCGTGACATCCCCGTGGGTTCTCAGAAGCCGCCGGCGCCGTCGAGAAGAGGCGCCGGGCCGGGTGGGCGCGCGGGCGCTTTCCATTGCGGCCGCCGTTTCCTGAAAGGGACCGCGCGGGTTTTGAAGAACTTGCTCAATGCGCTTTGAAGAATCAACTGTTCCTCTTTCAGCCGAGGGGTGTGCCGATCGTTCGGCGGTTATCAGCTTCTCGCCCGTACTTTTCTTTTCCCTTTTCTCGTTTCTTCTCTGGTGTTTCCCTTCTTGTCTCCTGTCCACCCTCTCCAGCCCCCGGCAGGAAAGAGGTAGCTTCTCTCTTTGCTCTCCTCTTCTTTCTTTTATCCGTCCTCTTCTTTCCCCCCGGGTTTCCAGGAGGGACAGGGTGGCGGCCAGGGAGTGGAGGGGGAAGATAGCGCAGAAGCGCAGGCTGCGAGTGTGCAAGCAGGAGGTGTTCGGCTTCGCGCTCAGCCCGAGCTGCGGGCGCAACCCGGGCGCCGCGTGTCGGTCCCTCCGCAGTGTCCAGGGGTCGCCGCCGGGCTGGGGTCGCGCCACTCTCCACGCCCCGCGGGTGCGGTCGAGCTTGCCGGGAGCAGGACTCCCGAAGGCTCGGCGGGTCCCGAGGCACTGCACTGGCCGGGCCCAGCATCCCTTTGTTTGGGGAGTCTCGGGCTGGCGGGAAGGGGTCCTGCCAGGGCCTAGGGGAGGATAACAGGTGCTTTTTGCTGCCACCAGAGTCTCACTGTGGCGAACCGACGCAGCGCCGGGGTGTGTGCCTACAGAGGACGCTAAGACAGAGGAGGGGTGGGAGATGGTGGCTCCCAGCCATCAGAGCAGAGTTCCAGAGTCCATTCTGGGCCCCGGGACCCACCTGGGGCCTAAAACTTGGCATGGCGAAGGTAGAAGGAACCTTAGAGATCTGCCTCTGCTGTTGGGTGACATCTTGGACAAGTCTTTTAATACCTCTGAGCCTTGTTTCTCCAGAGGTGGAATGGGAATATAGGAAACAATCACAGAGGGAATTACTGTTATCATCAAATATTACCCAGAGTTGGTGGGGAGGGCCGGGCAGGGGGAGGGGAGGTTTCAACCCCATCCTGGAGTAGCGTCTTTTAGGGCATCCCAGAGCTGGGTAAAGAGGCACAGGGAGCCCCAGGGGGGCTTGGGAGTTGGTAGTCTCACATTTGGTGTCCCCTGAATCCCCCTCCCTTTCTGTACCCTTTCAAAGCCCTCATCTTGGCTAGAGTTGCTCCAAGACTCTACCCCCATCTCCCTCTCCCTGCTGATGTGCTGAGGCTGGGCTGCGGTGTGAGCTGCACTCTGCACCCCGGTGGGGAGAGGGTCCCATGTCCAGTTCCTCTGTCCTCATTGCTGGCTCCAGCGTAGCCCTTGGCAGGTCCCTCCTCCTCAAACAACCCACTGGAGCAAGCTCCACGCAGAGACTCCACCAGGCAGCCAGCTCTGGGCCACGGAGCGGACTGGCTGCTTCAAAGGCTGTCTTTGTTTCTGCTCCAGCTCAAGCTCCGAGAAACTTAAGCCAACAACCTCAGGCGAGGGGGTGGGGCAGTGTCTGCTGGTTGTTATTGAGGCTGCTGTTACCATTATTGTGGTAATTGACGCAGTGTTCCCAGTCAGTAACTTTTCATGAAAGGAAGTGTCACTTCCTTCCCATCACAGGGAGGGTGAGTGGGGCGGGCCAGAGAAGGGGGGTGTGTGAATCCCAGCAGACTGGTAAACGCGAGGGCTGTGTGGCCTTGGACTAGTCACAGCCCTCTGAGCATTAGGGGCATATAAGACTAAGTGTGCCCATCCTGCATCCATGGGGCTGATGTTTCCAGAGCACCTGCTGGGGCGGGGAGAGTGAGGTACCCTGGGGAGTGAGCAGGACAGGCAGGCTTCGGATCTTGCCAAGCTCAGCTGTGGTTAGTCGGGGAAGCCTCATTTCTGGCTTTCTTCTGCTTAGATAACTAACATTGCGCCGGTGGAGGCTAGCATGCTCGTCTGAAAAATGGGGAAACCGGTACAGAAGCAGTGACTGACTTGGTAAAAGACACACCTGTGTGGTGCCAGAGCCCCCTGCCCCATCTCTGCTCTTGTCCCAGTCTCATTTGATGTCAGCCCACTGTCTGGCAGGGCAGGGAGCAGGTTCACAGGGGCCCCCGGACTTCCCACCACCCAAGGCCGGGTGAGGCATCTCGAGTTTGTCTTCCGTGACTCTGGTCTGCTGGGCTCCCCACGCACGCACGGCGCCTTCACCTTCCTCCTTTGCACTACTCCCCCACCCCTTCCTCAGATAGGCTGAGCCCTGGCTAGGAGCTGGCCCCTACTTTCTCAGGTCACAGGCGGCAGTTTCTTAAAGGAATCCCAATAGATGTCAACAGTTTTGACACATCTTTATAGGTATAACTTAAGAGTTATAATCTCCTTCCTCAAGATTATGGAGATAATAGCCCTTATTCAAAGATGATGGGGCCTCGAGGCCAGGGAAGTTGATTTACTAGTGAGGGCTATAGAAGCCCTGCCTCCCACCTCCCCTCCCCCCAGCTGCCCACCTCTCTGAGGGTGCAGCGTTTTTGACGGGCCTCCTCCCATCCTGGGGCATGGTTGCCTTAGCAGTCAATGCAGACCAGCTCGTGTTAGCAGAGTAACGGGTGATGTGCTGGGAGCCTGCAGATTCACTCAGGGAAAGCAAACAAGTTTGTACCCTTTGAGCACAGATAAGAAACTTGGGGTATTCGTTCTTGTTCCCACTGAAAAAAACCCCAAAAACCTCTAAGCTGGGTGCAGTGGTGTGTGCCTGTGGTCCCGTCTGTTTGGGAGGCTGAGGTGGGAGGATGGATCCCAGGACTTTGAGTCAAGCCTGGGTAACATAGCAAGACTCCATTTCTAAAAAAAAAAAAATGAATATAACTCTAGATCTCAGGATTCAGGGGTTTAGAGAAGTCAGACTGCTGTGGTCTGAATCTTATCTGTGCCACTGGTAAGCTGTGTGACCTCAGGCAAGTTACTAAACCTCTCTGAGCCTCAAGTATTACATCTGTTAAAAGGAAGAAATAATACCCATTGGATGGCTGGGAAGATTTAATAAGGCAGTGTACAAAATGCCTAGTCCTAGGCCGGCCAGAGCTGATTGGAGTTGGTGAAGTGAATCGTGTAGAGAAGGAAGTAGGGAATGACTTGAGAACGCATAGACCTGCCGGAGCATCTTCTGTTGGAATGAAGGACTAAAACTAACCTCTTTACTGCTGTAGTTTTAGGATCTGGGAGTTGAGCTTGACTCAGACACAAGCATGGAGTTGAACAGAAATCAGACTCATATACAGGAAGGGCCTTCAACAAGCCTCTGGCCCAGTACCCTGCCACACCCACTCGTGCCTAGTGAGGCATTGGTCACTAAGGCCCCAGGCTCATCTTCTAGTATAGCCACCTAGCCTCCCTTGGTCCTCTTCCCAGCAGTGAAATGAGGAAATCAGAGGGGGCTTGTAAAGTCTTACTGTTATTAGGGATTTTCTAACACTATTATCTAGCTGCACAAAACTCGAGAAACAAACTAGAAATAACCTCAACAGGAAAGACACAGAGCTTTAAGAAGGAACTTCTGAGGACTGTGTAGGGGAACCTGAGTCATTGGAAACACGTGGTCCCAAAAGAAAGATGCAATGTCATAAAGGTGTTATTTCTCCTCAAAGTAGTTTCTAAACGTAAATGCAATCAAAACCCTAGTGTTGTTTTTTATTTTTGTTTAAGAGAATGTTACCAAAATATCCTAAAGTTCAGATGGAATATTTTTAAAAGAAGGGTACTACTGGGTTGCTTGCCCTCTGGATAGTAACTTGTTTTACAAAGCAACAAAAATTAAAACAGTGTGCACGGGTCCCAGCATTCCACAGTGGTGAAACAGAATAGAAAGTCCAGAATAGTCCCAGATGTATTCCTTGTAAGCACTGAGATTGTGGGGAAAGTAACATTTCCAGTCATTGGGGGATGGAGTCGCTCAGTCAATACAGGGACCACCTAACCAATGGGGGAGAAAGGTAGTTAAGATCCCTATCTCATACCTTATACCAGAATAGATTCCAGATGTGTAAAAAGTAAACAGTGGAACAGTCATCACCATTATCATCATTATTGTTTCCTGGATGGAAAAAGTCATGTCTGAATGACATTCTTGTGGAGAGCAGTTTTCTTTCTTTCATTGGATCCACCTCCCCGGTTACAAATGGGACATCCACGGCATTGTGCAGGGAGGGACCTACACACGCAAGCAAGTTCGGAGTGAGACAGGAACTCAGTGCTGCCGCTGTGGCAGTCACGCAGCGGCAAGTGGGGTTCTCCTGCCTCTGAGTGGGGGAGCCCGAGGACTGGACCTCCTGCTTTGTACGTCCCTTCCCTGCGCTGCAGCACTGGGAGGGGGCCCAGCCCCTGCTGTGTGTTGGGAGGTGCGAGAGCTGGGAGCTGGCAGACAGGAGGACGTGCCCACCATCTATGACAGCGGGTTTCAAACTTACTTTTCATAGCAGAACCCTTTTTACAAACGAGGATTTACTAGAACCCTGATCTATAAGTGATCGGGGGAAGGGAGGGATTAGGACAGCCAGCGAAGGACAGAAGGCCCCAGAGAAAGAGGGAGAGGACTCTCCCTCTCACCCAGCTAAGGCTGCAGAAGCAGGAGCCAAAGGCCTGCATTCTAGAAGGCCCCGCCAGGACAGAGAGCTAGCCCTGGCTGGGTGCGAATGGAGGCCAAGTTCATTTGGGGACTCAGCTGGACACAGAGATAAAGAGTGTTTCCCTTTGTGGCTTAAGGTGACAGCTCTAATCCCTTTCCCATCTGGGGTTAAACAGCTTGGATTGTTGACCTCCTTTCCTGGTAACCCAAGTGCCCGACTCCAGGAGACTTTCCCAAGTGTGGCCCAGGCAGAGCTCACAAACTCTGGAACTAAGCAGAAGGGACTAGGGATTCTCTGGCCCCATGGTTCTGGGCCTGGCTGCCCACTGGGATCCCCCGGGGAGCTTTAAACTCTGATGTCCCATGCAGGACCTTAAATCAGACTCTGGGTGGGGCCCAGCATCAGTGTGTTTAAAATGCTTCTCCAGGTGATGCTAATGGGCCCTGCTCCAACCACCTTGCTTTTCTGAAGCCCTAGGGGAAGGGACTTGCCCAGGTCACATAGCAAGTTTGCAGGAGGGCTCCAGTGAGAAGCCCTGGTCACACTCAGACAAATGCAGAGAGTCCTTCTATGCTGAGGCCCCGAGCAGCAGGAGTTAAGGCAGGGAGGGCATGCAAGCAGAGTGCAGCGGGCAGGAGGGAAGGAGAGGAGCCTGCTTCTTTGAACTCTTCATCAAGACTTTGCAAATGTGGATAATAAACTCAGCAGCTGCTGGTCAGGCAGACTGTTTCGAATCCTGGTCACCCAGGGAGGCGAGCAACAGTTTCCCCCTCTTTAAAACGGGATCCCTCCTGGGACTAAATGAGGGAACACACAGGCATATCTCGCTTTATTGCACTTTGCAGATAGCACTTTTTTGCAAATTGAAGGTTTGAGGCAACCGCTGTGTTGAGTGAGACTGCGCCGTTTTCCCGATAGCATGTGCTCACTTCGTTGTGTGTCACATTTTGGTAATTCTTGAAATAGTTCACATTTTTCCATTATTATTATATCTGTTGTGGTGATCTGTGATCAGTGACCTTTGATGATACTATTGTAATTGGTTTGGGCGCCACGAACCACACCCAGATAAGACGGCAAACGATCGATGGACATCGTGTGTGCTCTGACTGCTCCGCCGGCCGGTCGTTCCCCGTCTGTCTCAGGCTTCTCTGTTCCCTGACACACAACGATACTGAAATTAGGCCAGTTAATAACCCTACAGCGGCCTCTAAATGTTCAAGTGAAAGGTAGAGTCACACATCTCTGACTTTAAACCAGCAGCTAAAAGTGACAAAGTATAGTGGAAGGAATGTTGAAAGCCCAGATGGGCTGAAAGCTGGGCCTCTTGGCCAGTTTGCCAAGTTGTGAATGCAAAAGAAAGCGCTCAGAGGAAATAAGAAAGTGCTACTTTAGTGAACACAAGAGTGAAAAGAAAGTGAGGTAGCCTTATTGCTGGTATGGGGAAAGTTGTAGTGGTCTAGATCGATCAAGCCAGGCACAACATGCCCTTAAGCCAAAGCCTAATCCAGAGCAAGGGGCTCTGTTCAGGTCTAGGAAGGCTGAGAGAGGTGAGGAAGCTGCAGAAGAGTTGGAAGCTGGCAGAGGGTGGGTATGAGGTTTGAGGAAGGAAAGAACTTTACACTTCGTACTGTAACATCAAAGTATGAGGTAAAGGCCGGGGGGCAGTGACTCGCACCTGTAATCCTAGCACTCTCGGAGGCTGAGGCAGGAGGATCGCTTGAGCTCAGGAGTTTGAGACCAGCCTGAGCAAGAGCGAGACCCTGTCTCTACTAAAAATAGAAAAATTAGCTGGCCATGGTGGCCTGTGCCTATAGTCCCAGCTACTCAGGAGGCTGAGGCAGGAGGATCGCTTGAGCCCAGGAGTTTGAGGTTGCTGTGAACTATAATGACTCTACCCAGGTGACAGAGCAAGACTGTCTCAAAAAACAAACAAACAAAAAAACCAAAGTGAAGCAACAAGTGCTGATGTAGAAGCTACAGCAAGTTATCCAGGAGATTTAGCAAAGATCAGTGATGAATGTGGCTACACTAAACAACAGATTTTCAATGTAGACAAAGCATCTTTATATTAGAAGAAGATGCCATCTAGGACTTTCATAGCTAAAGAGAAGTCAATGCTTGGCTTTAAAGACAGGCTGACTCTCTTGTTAGGGGCCAGTGCAGCTGGTGACTTTAAGTTGAAGCCAGTGCTCATGTACCATTCCAGAAATCCTAGATCCCTTAAGAATTATGCTCATTCTATTCTACCTATGCTCTGTAAATGGAAAAACAAAGCCTGGATGACAGCACATCTGTTCATAGCATGGTTTACTGAATATTTTAAGCCCACTGTTGAGACCCACTGATAAGAAAAAAATTCATTTCAAAATATTACTTCTCGTTGACAATGCACCTGGTCACCCAAGAGCTCTGGCGGAGATGTACAAGGAGATTAATGTTGTTTTTGTGCCTCCTAACACAGCATCCATTCTGCAGCCCACAGATCAAGGAGTAATTTCTATTTTCAAGCCTTATTATTTAAGAAATATATTTTTGTAAGGCTATAGTTGCCACAAACAGTGATTCCTCTGATGGATCTGGGCAAAGTCAGCTGAAAACCTTCTGGAAAGGATTCACCATTCTAGATGCCATTAAGAACATTCGTGATTCATGGGAGGAGGTCAAAATATCAGTATTAACAGGAGTTTGGGAGAAGTTGATTCTAATCCTCATGTGTGACTTCGAAGGGTGGCAGACTTCAGTGGAGGAAGACACACTGCAAATAAGGTGGAAACAGCAAGAGAACTAGAATTAGAAGTGGAGCTTGAATTGCTGCAATCTCATTTTAAAATTGAAAGGATGAGGAGCCACTTCTTACGCATGAGCAAAGAAAGTGGTTTCTTGAGATGGAATCTACTGGTGAAGATGCCGTGAACATTGTTGAAATGACAACAAAGGATTTAGAATATTCCATACACTTAGTTGATAAAGCAGTGGCAGGGTTTGAGAGGATCGGCTCCAATTTTGGAAGAAGTACTGTGGGTAAAATGCTATCAAACAGTATCCGATGCTTCAGAGAAATTTTTCATGAAAGAAAGAGTCGATCAATGCAGCAAACTTCATTTTTGTCTTATTTTTTAAGAAATTGTCACAGCCACCCCAACCTTCAGCAGTCATACCCTGATGAGTCAGCAGCCATCAGCATCAACGTGAGATCCTTCATCAGCAATAAGATTACAACTTGAAGGCTCAGATGATCATTTGCATTTTTTAGCAATAAAGTATTTTTAAATTAAGGTATTATGCTGTTTTTGTAGACATGCTATTGTACACTTAATAGACCACAGTACAGTGTAAACATAGCTTTTATATACACTAGAGAGCCAAATATTTGTGACTAGCTTTATTGTGAAATTCGCATTATCTTGGTTGTCTGGAACTGAACCCACACATCTCGAAGGTATGCCTGTACGTGAAAGAGCCAGGGACACAGAGCCGAGGACCCACACAACACGAGAGTAGTTGCAGGCTTAGCAGCACTTACCTGAACAACTGTCAAAGGGGAGACCGTTTGGTGGCCAAAGATTCTAACACCATGTACCTCTGGGTCATGTTGGTGTGGGTTTGTTCCTGAGGATATTCTCTTTCTGTCTGGGATAGAGGGGAAATCTCACAGGTTCCCAGCAATAAGAATTTCTTGAGCTGGAGTGAACCAGGAGTATGGCGCAGTCCATATTAGATTAACAAGAAGAAAACAGAAAAGAAAGGAAAGGTTGTCAAAAGAGGTGGATTCCCGGTGTGGAATCCACTGCCAACGTGCCACGTGGCCTGAAGTAGTTTCCAATGGTTGTGTTTTTTGCAGTGGTAAAGGTCTTGCATTTTTGCAACCATAAACACATAGCCGCCCTTAGTAAAATAGAGCCCATGGTTCCTCCTGCCTCCATGTAGGTCTGCCATGCCTCGCTCATTCTAGCTTACTGGCACCTACTGTGTGGGTGCTGGGGGGCCTCACTGAGCTATCAGAGGGCCAGATGAGCGACAGGCAGTTCAGTCAGACGGCTGTGAATAGCTGAGGGTGACGAGAATGGCAGAGGCCACCCAGAGGAAGGGACTTATCAGCAGGGACCTGAAGGGTGACCAGCACCCTTGCAGGTGAGCGGAGCCTGTGGCCTAATTAGGGGCAGTCAGAATTCTGCAGTTGCTCAGGGAAAAGTCAGATGTGTCACAAACAGGCACGTACTCTCTTCTTGATCATTCCTGGAGGAAATCCTGTCCAAGCACTGCAGTGGTGCTTGGGGGGCCCACAGACAGGAGCCTCAGCCACTGCCCCGGTGAGGCTGAGCTGCTGTGAAACAATATGCTTGAACATGGGGCGGGCTCTGGAGACAGGGTTGCCCCAAGCGCCCGGCCCAGCCCTGCCCCCTTTGACCAACCCCAAGGTGGTATAGGGTTTCCTTCAAAGCCTGGGGGTGGGGGTGATGGCTGGAGTAGAGAAGAGAGGCAGGTATGGAGCAGGTGGGGCTTGGTTGGGGTGAGGGGAGAGGAGGTCAGCAGGAGTGGCCATGAGAGCCCGCCCGCGTGTTGGGGGGCGGGGACAGCCTACATGCAGACAAGGACACCCCCCCCCCCGCCAATTCCGATTTAGGGCGGCGGACCTCTCCTTGGGCACCTGTTCTCCCTACCTGTATCTCATGTGCTCTTTCTCCCTCCCCTCCCCCTCTCTCCTCTTTCTTCCCTCTCTCCTTGCAGCACCCCCTGTGAAAGGGAAAAGGAAACAGTCAGAGGAGAGTGACCCCCTAGACCCACCCTCATCCCCTAAACCCGATGGTGAGCAGAGCAGGAGCCAGAGCCCCATCCAGCTGGAGGTGAGTTGGTGACTCCCTCGGGGGCTCTTCCCTGCCCCCTCACCTGTGCTGAGACTCCAGGTGAACCTGGAGACTCCCCAAGCTCTCAGGAAGGAAACTGTCCCTATACCCAACCCTGCCAAGCAGAGCCAGAGCCCTTTTTTCAGACGAAGATGACCCGGCACCCTGATCCATAAAACAGACAAAAGCACGATTCTGTGATGTAAAACTGCATGTACATCCGTCCCCCCACATTTATAATGTGGACACACAAAGTCGCTCAGTGAGCTCAGCAAGGCCTTTTTGAAGAGCACAGAATCAGAAATGGGGGCTGCAGGTGGCATTTTTGGAGTACGGTCAGCCTCAGCTTCCATTCATTTTGGCCATTTGCTTTGGCGGCGCAGTCTGGAGAAAATACCCTGATTCATGTAGAAAATGGTTGCAAATGGTAGTAGTCTTTGACTACTTGCCTGGAACTCAGAGGAAAGGACTAGAAGGGCAGATTCCAAGAGCAGCCGTGAGAACCTGCCTTCTGAGGTCTGCACACAGCAGCCCCGGGTCTCCGGCATGTTACAACTTCATAGGTAACACATGGGTTTGTGTGTCATTTGTTATCAGAGGGCCTTAGTACCTTAAAAATGCTGAAATATTGTAGAAGATATTTACAACTTAAAAAAAGTAAAAATACTGAAATAAACTTGAGTCAAATATTTTTGGAACACGTAGCTCTCTGCACTGTTCTAGGCCCAGATGGTCTATGTCCTTCTGGGAGCTAGGGAGCTGGACATCTCCAAGCAGGACCCTACTTTGGGCCAGGACATGGGCCCTCAGCGCAGCCCCACCATACCTCACTGCCCCGAGCCACCTGCCTGATGAAGCTTCAGCAGGAATTGCCCAGAGGAATTGCCCCTCTGGGACTGGCAACCAAGAATCCTGTGTACCTGACAGCAACGTGCCAGTGGACACCCAGAGCTTCTACTCCATAAATTCAGCATGGCAGGCTGGTGGGTCAGAGAGGCAGCCGGCAGGGCAGAGGCTCAGTGGACGCAGGCCCAGTGGAGCGGCCCTACATTGCTAGACACCTTCGTTCCTTCAGCTTTCGTCCCAGGGGCCCTGGGGACACAGAGCCTGCCCTGCAGAAGTTCACAGTCTGGCAGAGGAGCTAAGACACAGATGTAACAAAATTAAGAGCAAGATGAAGAAGCGATCCTGGCCTGGAGAAGGCTGGGGACTGTTCCTGTGGCCATCTCTTGCAGCCCCGCTGCTCTGGGTGCCAGGCCTGTGGGGAGGTCCTGGACTCCAGCCCCCGTCTTTGGGCCGGGGCACCAAGAGCTGATGCCTATGCCCTGTTGAACCCAGGAAATCACTCCAGCCCAAAGCAGTGGGCTGGGTGCTCCTGGGGAGCCTGGGGTTGGGGCAGGCACCTTTTTCCTCCCCACAGCCGGTGGTTTCTGCTTGTCCCCAGCCACCCACCAACTGGGGCCCATCCAATGCCTCCCGTTCTTTCCCCAGGACTCCCCCGAGGCAGGCGGGGAGCGGGAGGAGGAGCAGGCCTTCCTGGTCAGCCTCTACAAGTTCATGAAGGAGCGACACACGCCCATCGAGAGGGTGCCCCATCTCGGCTTCAAGCAGAGTGCGTCCCTGGGGTACAGGCAGGGAGGGGGGCCCAGCAGGGGACCCCACCCAGGCAGGGCATTGGGTAGGCACCTCCACTCTGGGCGACCCTGGATGTTGCCAGCCTACCAGGGGTTGCAAATAGGATGCCCCTTCCATGCTTGGGGATGGGTGGAGCTGGATTCCATCCTCACTGGCCACTGGGTCACCGGTGCGCCAGGCCTGGCCTGCCCATCTGTTGCAGTGGCCCTGAGTGGGTGTGTGCTGCCTGTGCCTGCGGGCCAGAGCCACAGACTGACAGCAGGCCTGCCCCTCTCTCCTCCAGTTAACCTGTGGAAGATCTACAAGGCGGTGGAGAAGCTGGGGGCCTATGAGCTGGTAAGGAAGGCCCCTCCCTGCAGCACCCCAGGGTGAGCCCACTGAGCTATCCTTGCCTCCAGACGGGAGGAAGAGGCAGATTCCCCCATCCTGCCCCTGACTGCTGCGGGGAGGAGGAGGGGCCTGCCTCGCCAGTACTGTGCTGCTCAAAGCAGGTTTTCTTCCCTTCCCATCTGTTCTGCCCGCCCCATTCTCGGAAAGCTGCTTGGGCTAGCAGTCAGGTGGCCCCGGGGAGAGAACTGGCAGGCCGCCTGGCAGTCCCCCCACCGCGACCTCCGGGCCGCTGCTGCCGGAGAGGCAGCTGCAAAACCGCAGTTGGGACCCAGAGCTGTGAAGACCCCCCGCCGCCAGGGGGCGCCAGCCTTCCACGCCCTCACGTGGTGCCCTTGCAGGTGACCGGTCGCCGCCTCTGGAAGAACGTGTATGACGAGCTGGGGGGCAGCCCAGGCAGCACTAGCGCGGCCACCTGCACTCGCCGCCACTACGAGAGGTACAGCAGGGTGGCCACCGCAGACCCCGGGTACAGGACACCTGGGCCTTCCCCCTCTGGCCTTGGCCTAGCGTCGGGATGCAGAGGAGGGGGCAGGATGTGTCTGCCTGGCAGCGGGGCAGTGCTGTGCTCCATCCCCATCACGGCGTGGGGCTGCGGGGCTGCGGGGCGGGCTGTATTCGGTCAGGGACGGAGGGGGACCTAGAGGGGTGTAGGGGAAGCCTGCAGCGGGGGTGGGCCTGGCTTCCTGGCGACCTGCCTGCCCTGCTCCTCCCCAGGCTGGTCCTCCCATATGTGCGACACCTGAAGGGGGAGGATGACAAGCCACTGCCCCCCTCCAAGCCCAGGAAACAATACAAGATGGCCAAGGAGCAGCGGGCAGATGACGGGGCCACTGAGAGGCCAAAGAAGACCAAGGAGGAGCGGCGGGTGGACCAGGTGAGCGCCTGCCCTCACTGTGGCTGCTGGGCTCCCTGCTTAGATACCCTGAACCTGCTCCAAGGACAGAACCTTCAGGGGCTCCAGGTTCTCTGCAAATGGTTATGCAAGTGGGGTCTGAGCTCCAGCTCACACCCCATCCACTAGGCCCTATGTCCTGATGCCAGACTGTCCACTCAGAGGACAGGGCACCTTTTGAAGATTTTGCACAGAAGCACTACAAGGGCTAGCAGGGGCCCTGGGTACTCCCAAGACCCTGCTGTCTCCAGGTACCCAGATCAGGATGCATGGCTCACACCCAGCCCTGCGGCATGGCCCTTTCTCATTCTAGATGATGCCAGGAAAGACCAAAACAGATGTCATGGACCCAGCGCCGCTTCCCAGCCAGGAGCCCCCCAGGGACAGCACAGAACAGCTGGGCCCAGCCTCTGGGCCCTTTCTGCCCTTCGTGGGTGCCAGCAGCTGCCCTGAGGCCTATAAGCGGCTCCTGTCCAGCTTCTACTGTAAAGGGACACATGGCATCATGTCACCACTGGCCAAAAAGAAGCTCCTGGCCCAGGTGAGCAAGGCAGAGGCCTTGCAGTGCCAGCAGGAAGGCTGTCGCCATGGGGCAGGTGGCCCCGACAGGGAGCCCCAGGCGTCCCCAGCCATTCGTCCCCCAGAGAGTCCCCGGAGCCCAGGAGGGCTGGCTGAGAATTCCAGGCACCGGCTGACTCCTCAGGAGGGGTTGCAGGCCCCTGGCAGCAGCCTCAGGGAGGAGGCTCAGGCGGGTGCCTGTCCCTCGGCCCCCATCTTCACAGGCTGTTTCCACGCTTATCCCACCGAGGTGCTGAAGCCCGTCAGCCAGCACCCCCGGGACTTCTTCTCCAACTTTAAAGATGGGGTGCGCTCGGAGTCTCCCAGCAAAGAGGAGGGACTGTCAATCAAAGAGCCCCAGCTCGTGTGGGGCGGGGATACCAACCGCCCCTCTGCATTCCACAAACGGGGTTCCAGGAAGGGCAGCCTCTACCCCAAGCCCAAAGCCTGCTGGGTGTCCCCGATGGCCAAAGTCCCAGCCGAGAGCCCTGTGCCCCCGCCAGCCTTCCCCAGCAGCCCAGGCCTCAGCAGCAAGCGCAGCCTGGAGGAAGAGGGCTTTGCCCATGGTGGCAAAAAACTGCGGGCAGTGACTCCCTTTCTTAAGGAGGTGGACGCCAAGGAGTATGGGGCCAAACCCACAGGGCCCGGCCTGGCCGTCTCTTGCCTGCTGGGCCCAGCGCCCCCAGAGGCCTACAGGGACACCATGCTGCACTGCCCGATGAACTTTGCCAGCACTCCGGACCCCTTAAAGGGCCAGGCCACGCTCCCGTTCAGCCCCTTGGTCATCCCGGCCTTCCCAGCCCACTTCATGGCCACTACAAGCCCCTCACCCATGGCCACTGGACTGATGCACTTCCCCCCCACATCTTTCGACAGTGCCCTCCGCCACAGACTTTGCCCGGCTGCATCTGCCTGGCACGCACCACCGGTCACGACCTATGCAGCGCCCCACTTCTTCCATCTCAACACCAAGCTGTAGGGCAGAGTCTGCCACGGCCTGGGATGAGCAGGTGCTCCCAGGGGCTCTGGGCTACAGCACACTAACTGGGACACCTGGGCCGTGCCCCTGCCAGGCAGCCTGGCATAAATAAAGAGGAAGGCAGTAGGAAAACTGGGTTTGTCTCAAGGAGGAGCCCGAACTGCTTGGGAAAGGATGGTGCAGGGTGGCAGAGCCCCCAGAGCAGAGGCCAGGAGCTGGGTGGGGCCACTGAGGACATGCAGGTCGCCCGTGGAAAATCCAATAAAAAGACACCAATGTGAATCTACCCCGCTCCGCGGTGTGCATGGCGTGGACCTTTGCAAGGGCAGGCGAGATGGAGGCAAGCCCATGGGTGGGGCTGCCAGTGGGGGGGCGAAGGAGATGGACCTGGAGCCATCACCCCACTGAAGAGTGGGCCCAGAGCCAACCTCAGCCTTCTGCTCACATGTCAGCACCTCTGATGCCCATTCTGTGCCTTCAAACTGTTCCTACTTGAGCCTCCGGGCACTGCGTGTTGCCTTCCTCCTTGTGTACGTGGGGGTCTGAGGCTCAGGAGGGTAGGTGACTTCCCTAGGTTCCCTCAGCAGGCAAGGAGCAGGGCAGTGTGACTCCACTGTCCTGAACTGAGCCACAGGACCCCAGGGTGTCGAGATGAGCCCTGTGGCTGTTATTAGCGCTCCCGGGGGATGAAGGTGCGACCTGGAAGCCCGAGTTGGTCTACCCTGGCGGTGGACACAGACTTGTGGGGCTGCTAAATCCTCTCGGTGACCCCCACCCCTCCTGCCTCACCTGCCCATAAGGACCAGCCGGGAAGGCCCACTGGGCGGAAATAGCTGGGGGTTCTTGGGGGAAAGGGGAGTGAAGGGGCCCATGTCAGCCTGGGCATCCGCATTGGAACAAACTCCAGTGGGTCCAGTTGTGGCTGCTCCAGGAGGCGCACACAGAAACCCTGCAGCCTAATGCCTCCTTCTTGTGGGCTCCAGGTGGGAGCAGGGGCCTTTCAGAATCTCCCCTCCCTCCACAGGAAGCCTGTTCTCAGAGGAGCTTAACACCTGTCCCAGGGAAAGCAGAGCCACCATTGGCCAAGCGGATGCCGGGGCTGCAGGCAGCCTTTGATGGAGACACTGCAACCTGCCCTGCCCTCTGGGGCCACGTCTGCAGGGATGCTCTTGACCTCAGGCCATGGAAGGGGCAATCTAGCGTGACCTCCTTAGTTCATGGGTAGGGAGGCCAATGCGAGGGGTGGGAGGGGTCTTGCCCAAGGCCACCATCTGGGATGACAGAACCCAGGTCAGGGAACATGCAACATGCCTGGCACCAGGGAGTGGGTGGCCAAGGCAGGAAGGCCCCACCCTGTCCAGCCTCTGCCTCCCCAGGAGCTGCCTGTGGAGGGTGGGCTCAGGCACAGATGCTCTCCAAGTGAGACCACTGATGGGGTGCCCGGGGGGTGGTGGTCCCTGCCGTCATGAGCACTCTTAGCTCTACAGGGGTGTCTCCAATTTCCTGCCTTCCAAGAGATGCTGAGATGCCAGCCCAGGAATCCGATCAGCCCCGAGCTCCCGATTCCCACACACAGCCACATACAGCCCATCTGTCTGAGCCTCCAGAGGCCCCGTGGTTGACGAAGAATGGGGAGGGGGCTGAGTTCCGCCCTCCCTCCAGGCAAACACCCTGGCCCTGGGTGCTGGGCCACAGGTCAACGAGTCACATCACCTAGATAGAGAGAAGGTGAGAGCTACCTGTTGTGTGCAGGGACATATCTGAGACGGGGCAGAGCCGCTGGGTCCTCTTCATCTGCAAAGCATCATTGGCCTGGCCCTGGCACAAAGGTGAGCAGGTGCCTGGCTCTAGGACTTGGGCGCAGAATGCTCAGCGCTGTGGTGGTGGCGCCCTCTGGAGGCTTGTCTGGAGAATGCACCTTCCCTGTAGGCGTCTGTGTCCCAGGCAGGTGGACTCAGGGTCAGGACGCTGCAAAAGATGCTAGAGCTGAATGCAAGTCATGCTTCCTTGGAAACCTCGCCCTGCAGCTCCGGTGTGCCAGCTTTACATGATTCTCTCTTTCACTCCTCACAATTCCCGGAGAAGGCCCTGTCCCCGTTTACAGCACAGAACAGAGGAGTCCAGCCAGTGCTTCTGTTTCCTCAGTGAGCAGAGAGTGAGGATGGGGACTGGGGTTGGAGGTCTGGGTAGAGAAGAGAAGGGGAACGAGTGAGCTCACAGAGTGGAGCAAGGCCACAGCAAGGGGGGCCCCATGGGGGCCCCGGAAAGCAAGAGGCTGCCCTCCAGGTCAATGGCCCTGGTGTCGTGAGCCCAGGCAGCCAGCTGGGTACAGCCCCGAGTGGGAGCTTGGGTGCAGCAGAGAGGCACAGTGACCTGAGGTGGGTGCAGGGAGCAATGGCAACAGAGGGCCATGGAATCGAAGCTGGAGGAGCCAAGGACAGGCAGTGGGACCAAGGGACTGCTGGGGAGATAGAGAGCTGGCTGAAGTCATCACAGGTATCGGGCCCATTCACAGGACTGAGTGGGCGAGGAGGCCAGGACGTGGGGAGCCAGGGGATCGCCGCGCATGAGGACAGCAGTCATGCTGGGCAAGCGGGTGGGCCAGGCCAGGGCGGCAAGGAGCAGGGAGGAGGGTTGTGGGATGGCAGGGCACGCGGTGCGCAGCAAGGACATGATGCAGGGGCAGCAACAGGCTCTGGCAGCAAGGGGGGCCCCCCATGCCTCCCTCGGGGCAGGGGAGAAGTGGCCACACTGGAGGGGGCTGCAGGGGCACAGTCTGGGGTGGGCACAGCCAAGGGCTGGCAAGGAGGTGCCAGAAGCCCAGACAGGTGAGAGATGCCTGTGGCTCAGCAAAGACGCAGACTGAAGACCAGAGGCTGCCGACAGTGGCCTGAGATGTTTAAATGTTTTTTAATATAGTTGCTGGCATTTACAAATCAGATTTCACATTCAAAAATTTGAATATCAGGCTTCTCTTTAAAAAACAGAATTTCTGGTCACATGGGACCACTTCCTGGAGCTGAGCAGTGGCTGCTGCCCCTTGAACAGGGTGACCTGCCTGTTCATTGCAGTCTCCCCAGCCCTCCTCCCCAAGCCCGACGGACCCGGCCGTCCGCCTGCCACTGCTCAGACTCTAGGCTGCGGCTTCCAGGTTCTGAGGCTCCTTCCCACCTTGAGGCTTCTTGGCTCTGTGCCTGACATCCCACCACCTGTGGGGCCTTGCCATCAGGCCCTTGAGGGGTCAGTGGGTAGAGAGGGAAGATCAAGAAGCTGGAAGCCAGAACACAGGCCCTGAGACCTGGCTTCCCCACGGGGTCAGCGTATCAGAGACGGTTCTCAGGCCTTTCACTTACAAGCAGCAGAAACAAACCCGACCCAGGCAGGGGAGAGCCTGAGCGACTCAGAAGCGCGGGGAGAGCTGAACACTCAGACCATGGGGCTCAGGGCACAGAAGTGTCTCTCTGGGGCATTGCCATTGGTGAGCTGGAGCCCGCTCTTCCGGGCCCAGAGAGCAGACTACAGGCATCTCTTCCCAACTCCGTATTCAATGATGCCTGCTGGGAGCTTGAAGCCAAGGCAGGAATATCTGCACCCTCAGAAATCAGCAAGGGCTATAAACCAGGGCTCCTCCCACGCCCAGCCAGTGGCTAATCACACGCCACACGCACCACCAACTGCCTTCTGCCCGTGAGCCCTGCTTAAGGATGCACTTTCAGGAGACAAGCTGATCCAAGGCCTGTGCTCACCTGTGTTCCCAAGGCCTGGTGTCTACCAGGTGACCAAAACAGCAGCTGCCACACTGGTAACACCATGGGCATACACTTCTCTGGGCTTATGTTTCCTCATCTGTGATATGGAAGTTGAGTCACTTCTACCTCAAGAGTCACAGGCATTTAGTGAAAGTGCTCTGTAAACTGAAGTTCTGATGCAAGGAAGTTATCACCTCCTTCTCGCCTGGAGTTCTGCTCAGCCAGCCTGACCACCCCTGCCCTGCCTTTGTCTTACTGCTGTTAAAACCCCTGCTCTCCTGCCTGGCTCTGACTCAGAGTCACCCTGACTTTTGGATCCTGTCTGTATCTGGGTCAACAATGGCAAGTCAAGGGGGGAAAAGACACACCTCAAATCATGGTTTGGGTGTGGCAAAGTCATAACGTGTAACCAAAATGTACCCCCATAATATCCTGAAATAAATGAATGAATGAATGAATGAATGGCAAGTCAGTTCCCCCCAGGTAGCAACTCTGACCATCTGATTGTGGTTGTCTGAAGCTTTGGGTTGACTCAGTGTAAAAGTGATGCAATTGATTAGTAATGTCTGCCAAGGCCAGTGGGGGAGGGAAGCAGAGGCTCGCCTGCCACATAGTTTTCACCTCCGTCTGTATGCGTGATGATCTAACCACACCTGATGATGGTCTGTCTGGCGTGGGGCTGACCTCACTGCCATGTCTCAGCCGCAGCTCCTGTGCAGAGCTGCCTGGCTGCCCTCCAGCACGAGCAAGGGGTGTGGAGGAGCAGGGCTTGGGCTGGGGTGGACATCACTTGCTTGAGAGCTACAGAGCTGGTGCCTGGGGAGTAATCAGGGGGGCAGCCTCTTGGGAGGGAGCGGGGAGGGATGGAGGAAGGAAGGAAGGAAGGAAGGAAGGAAGGAAGGAAGGAAGGAAGGAAGGAAGGAAGGAAGGAAGGAAGGAAGGAAAAGGTCTTTTCACAGTGGCTGGAAAAGAGGGATAGTCTACAGGCCACATCAACAGGAGGAAGTGGAAGTGGAACAAGTCTGGTGTCATTTCGAGGGTGACTGCTGTGCTTTCGAAATGTGGCCCAAATTGCTGGTAGCCTGAAGAGGAGCAGTTCTCTGCACCAGTGACCTTGGCCAATTCTCCACTTGACTTTGGAGAAGGGCTAGAACTCACCCTTGATTCCTCCTTCAGAAACAAGGGCCACGAGCATACACTTCTCTGGCCATGCCTTCCCCACCTACAAACACACACACACACACACACACACACACACACACACACACACCACTGAGACCAGGCAGGGAAAGTTAATGAGGTTTTATTAAAGTTTCTGGGAAGCAGAAAGGATGCACGACAAAGACAACCCTTCTTGAAGCTGCCTCTCAACCCCACCAACCCAGCAGATGTTCCTTGGCACGGCCCAGACCTCCAGCCACCACCCGCAGCTCGGGTCGGCCCCACACCTTGGAATTTGAGCCCAGCTCAACTCACTGCCTCAGAGAAAGAGGAAGGTTTTTTTTCCTTCACCCTCTTCTGGAGCTTTTCTCTAAATCCTCATTTCCAGTCCCAGAATCAACATCCTCGCCGTCGGTTGACAGTGCTAGACCAATTGTTAAAACTTTCAAAACTCACCTCTGCTCAGAAGCAGTCATCCAATCAAAATGGTTGGTTTAGGTTAGCCCGTGTCCCCCACAAAAAAAGATATGTTGAATTCCTAACCCCCGCTGCCTCAGAATATGACCTTATTTGGAAATAGGCTTGTTGCAGATGTGATTAGTTAAGATGCGGTCACATTAATGTAGGGTGGGCCCCTAATCCATATGACTGGTGTCGTTGTAAGAAGACGGCCACATGAAGACACAGACACAGGGAGAATGCCACGTGAGGGCAGGATGGCAGCGACGCAGCCACAGGCCAAGGAAGGCCAGAGTGCCAGCGAACCTCCAGAAGCCAGGAAGAGGCAAGGAGGGCTTCCCCTACGGGAGCACAGCCCTGTCGCTACCCTCATGTGGCCTTCTAGCCTCCAGAACTGTGAAAGAGTGAGTATCTGTCGTTTTAAACCACTCAGTTTAAGGTCCTGTTACGGCAGCCCTAGGAAACAAGTGCTATGGTATCCAAGGGACAGCCTATATGTTAAATATCTGCATGATGGACACAGGTCACAGGAAACACTGTTTCCCAGGAGACAGGCAGGCAGCTGGCATTCACTAGGTGCTATTCCAGGCTGGGTGCCATGCAGATCCCAGGAGTCATTTTTTCTCTCAACTCCTTTATGAGAAAGTTCTACTCATCCCTGGGTCCCACAGGATGATGCTAAGGGAGATTGAGTGGGTTGCCCAAGATGACCGCTGGTGAAGAAGCCAGGATCTGAATCCCGTCCAGAGCCTGATGCTTAACCAGGATGCTAAGAGGCAGGGATTACGGGTTGACGATAATGGGATAGAAGCAGCCAGGGAGGGAGTCTGGATGATCCGGCCAAGACTGAAGCCTCTTGCTTTCCTCCGGTTTAAATTTGTTGGCAGGATTTGCCCCCTTCAGTTGTTCTTCAGTTTCCCTTGTTCTAGTCATCTAGGGCAACTCCACAAGGGATCTGAGGAGTAAACTGCTGGTGCATGCAAGAGCGCGGGTGCCATGTGTGTGTATGTGCGTGTGTGCATGTGTGTGTGTAGGTAGATGTGCGTGTGTATGCGTGTGTGCCTGTGTGCTTGTGCGTGTAGGTCTGTGTGTATGCATGTGTATGCATGTGTGCATGTGTGCCTGTGCATGTAGGTGTGTGCACATATGCATGCATACTGCGCACACACATGCACAGGCGTAGCTGTGATATCAAATAAAAGATTGCCCGTTTCCCCCATTTCCCTCCTTACCATATCCCCGTATTTCCCAAACCAGGACTTGGGGCATGTGGTTTGACAGGAATTTTCTAATTTGGGAATTGAGATATGTGAAAAGAAACAAGGAAACTTTTTTTTTAATTAAAAAATATATAGTGAGATGTGATTTTAAAAAATCAAAACTGGTGCCATACACTGCTGGTGCGAGCATAATCTACACAGGCCTCTCACATATATCAAGACATAAAACTATTCAGACCATCTGATCAGTGGTCCCTGGGGATTCGTTGTAGAAAGTGGGTGGAGATGTTCAGCACTGCAGGAAAGGTGCTTAGATGCCAGCCATGCCTCTGGCAAGAAGACTGCCTCTGTGGTGTTAAAATTATGAACAGGAAGACTGTGTAGCAAACTGGAAATATATATTATATATACAAAATATATATCATGTTATTACTATTATTTCTTAAATGGGTATTTAGTAGTATTCTTTGAATACAAGCAACAGGAATCACATGGGTAATTTAAGCCAGGGTTAGGAATCTATGGAAAGTGCACAATGATTCACAGACTTGAAGGACTAGAGGAAGACCAGGCCTTGGAAGACAGGCCAGATCTGTGCGTGCGATCTAGGGGCAGAGACCGGGGACAAGTCTCCTTGTGTGTGTGTGTGGGCGGGGGGGCGGTTAGAATGAATTGGCTCCCCCGTCTCTGCCCCGTGTCACTGGGCTCACAGAGCGTCACTACACCCTTGGTTAGGAGCATCCCCTGGGCAGTGTGGCAGACCAGACCCTGTCAACTAACATCCATTCCTCGCTTTATCCTTGCTAACAGAATCCTGGCGTGGCTCAGCGCATCATCCTAGGTAAGGGGACATGACTGGTAAGCGGCCAGTTATAGCAATTCTGTTCCCCGACTCCCCGGCCTCCTTGGCAGCAGGAGCCACCCGGCCCAGTTCCAGCCACTGATATCTATCGTGGACGGAATTGTGTCCCCCAAATTCATACGTTGAAGCCCTCACCTCCAATACGAGTGTATTTGGGGATAGGGCCTTTAGCAAAATAATTAAGATTAAATGAAGTCTCAACAATCCTTTATGGTTCAGGGAATATGAGAAAAATAAAACAAAAAATACACAAAAACAAAAGAAAAAATAAAAAATAATTTTTTTTTTAGAGACAAGGTCTTGTGCTGTCACCAGGGCTGGAGTGCAGTGGTGTCATCATAGCTCACTGCAACCTCAAACTCTCGAGATCAAGTGATCTTTCTGTTTCAGCCTCCCAAGTAGCTGGCACTACAGGTGCATGCCCCTGCACCTGGCCGATTTATTTATTTTTTGTAGAGATGGGGTTTCAAACTCCTGGGCTCAAGCGATTCTCCCACCTCAGTCTTCCAAAGTGCTGGGATTATAAGCATGAGCCACTGCACCCGGCGACATTTTTTAAAAAAAGAAAAAAAAGGGATTAAACAAGTTCATAAATAAGGTTAAATGGGGTTTAATCCAAAGCACTGGCGTCCTATAAGAAAAGGAAGAGACACAGAGCGTGTGCTCTCTCTCTCTCTGTCTCTCTCCCTCTCCCTCTGTGAGCACAGAGGAAAGGCCACGTGAGGATGCAGCAAGAAGGCGGCTGTCTGCAAGCCAGGAGGAAAGGCTTCGCCAGAAACCAATGCTGCCCGCATCCTGATCTTGCACTTCCAGCTTCCGAAACCGTGAGAAATTGTCTGTTGTTGTAGCCACCCTGTCTACAGTATTCCTTTACAGCAGAGTATCGGGAGGTGACTAATACAAGATCTAAGGGGAAAACCGCCAGGAAGGCCTTCTGGGAAGCTTTTGTTTTTCCCCCTTACCTCATGGAGAATCATTCCCAGACAGGTATAGGAGTTAAACCTAATCAAGGAACTTCCTACATTCATCCAGTTGGATTTCAAAACTGCCATGGACCAGTGGCTCTTATGTGCCTCCTATGTTCTTTTTGGACAGGAATGTCTACTGCGGTTTTCCTATACCTGTCCCACCTGAACATGTGGGGGGCAGATAACATTTCCTCTTGGTTCCCAAGTCTTTGGATACAAAGAAACTATACTTGAGGAATTACACTCAAGAAACTTCCATCCACATCTGTGGTGACATTCGGGATCTTTTTTTTTTTCTTTTTGTAGAGACAGGGGTCTCGCTCTTGCTCAGGCTGGTCTCGCACTCCTGAGCTCAAGCGATCCTCCTACCTCAGCCTCCCAGAGTGCTGGGATTACAGGCGCGAGCCGCCACATCCAGCCAGACATTCTGGATTTTAAGCTGATGGCGTAAAAGGTTGAGGCTTGGGGAAATCTTCAAACAGGGTGAGTATATTCTGTATATGGGAGTGTGGTGGGCAGAATAATGGCATCCCAAAGATGTCCACATTCTAATCCCCAGAACCTATGAATATATTAGAGGACATGGCAAAGGGGAATTCAGGTTTCAGATGAAATTAAGATTCTAATCAGCTGATTTTAAAATAGGGAGATTCTTTGCAGGTTGTACACAGTTTTGTTTATGCATTTCCTTAAAATTGTAGAATCCAGAACCCAAACCATAGTAGGCAATAAAATTTTAGAATGTAATATATAGAGGCATATTTAGTCTCTTTTAGAAGTCAATGGATTGAATGTCTTTTTATTTTAAATTTTACATTCATTAAAGTGCCTCATTTTTTACCTTGTCCATTAACATTTATCGATATGTCTTTGCAATAACTAGATTGTAAAAAGCTAACAAGTGTTGTAACAATAATCCATTGTTTGAGGTGCTTGCAGTTGTCTTAAAAATTAAAGTGTTGGCCAGGCGCGGTGGCTCACGCCTGTAATCCTAGCACTCTGGGAGGCCGAGGCGGGCGGATCATTTGAGCTCAGGAGTTCGAGACCAGCCTGAGCAAGAGCGAGACCCCGTCTCTACTAAAAATAGAAAGAAATTAATTGGACAGCTAAAAATATATATAGAAGAAATTAGCCGGGCATGGTGGCGCTCGGGAGGCTGAGGCAGGAGGATCACTTGAGCCCAGGAGTTTGAGGTTGCTGTGAGCTAGGCTGACACCGGGGCACTCACCCGAACAACAGAGTGAGACTGTCTCAAAACAAAACAAAACGAAAAAAGCCTGACACAAGACCTAACATTTAACAGCGGCTTAATACACTGACATCCCTAATCCTCCAGGACAGAGGTTGTGTCCTCAGTCTGTCTGGGAGCTCCCTTGGGCTGGGCTGTGTCGCCCCCGTCAGACTAGGGGATCCCCCTCCAGGCTGGGGGGTCCTGGCTTACAGGGAGTCCTCCTAGCGCTCAGACGCTGCGGCCCAGAGCCCACAGCTCTCCCGACAGTCTCCAGCGCGGCTGCGCCTGTTTATGTTTGCTTAGCGTTTCCTCGCAGCCCCCGCGGTTCCGTTAGTTTTCATTGCTCCTTTATTAATTGGCTTTTCTGTCCTCGGGATTATTTGATTTTCACTTAATTGCTTGATGACAGCGAGGTTTATTTTTGTTCTTTTCTTTCCCAGAAAAGGGGTGGACATTGGAGAGTGGGCCAGGCTGGCTGCTCGGGGCTGTCTGGTCTCCTGCCTGGGCCCTCGGGTCCCCTTCCCACCTGTCACCCTACAGGTGGAGGCCGGGGCCCAGAAGCTGCCCCAGCTCTAAGCCCCAGGACAGGGGTTGGGGGCTGAGGAGCAGGGACACCTGTGATATTTACAGCCAGGGTCTGGCTGCTGCAGTTAAAGCCTGGTGCCCTGAGCCGGCAGGCCTGGGCCTTGAACACACACCATCACTCATTCTCAGCAGGCTGTACAGTTGGGGCAACAGAAGCTCCCAGGGAACTCGCCTGCAGCCACGGGCACGACGGGAAGTCACATCTGTGAGATGCAAAAGACAGACCTTCCCTTTTACACGCATGAGCCCTGCTCTCTAGGAACTGTCAGAGCACAGCAGTGACGGGCAGGTGAGCCAACAGTGATCAGTGAACGTGGAAGGCAGAAAACGGCCCTGCCACATGGCCAGTAAAAAGCCCACAAAACCCTACAGTCTAATCCCATTTGGGGTAAATGAATATTACCTATATACACATATGAAGAGATTCATTCTTTCAACAAATATTTGCTGAGAGCTCTGTGTGCATGTTTCTCATCTAGTTACTAGGGGATATACGGTGGTGGAAAAGACAAGGCCCTGCCTTCATGGCACTTGCCCTCCCCAGGGAAAGATGGATCACACGTGAGTAAATCAACAAGTGACAATTCCCAATTGTGCTGTGCAAAATGTAGGGGCAACATTAAATGGCACGGCCAGGGAAGATCTCTCCAAGAAGGTGGCATTTTGTTGAAACCTAAGTGATGGGGAGTCACATGACAATCAGGGCAAGACTATGCCGGGCAAAGAGAATGGCCAGTGCAAAAGCCCTGAGGTAGGAATGAGCTTGCCGTGTTTGAAGACCACACAGAAGTCTAGGATAGGAGTGGGAAGGAAGAAGTCAGAGAGGAAAACAGGCAGCAGATCAGAAAAGGCTCTGTCAGCTGTAGGATGCCATTTGGATTTTACGTTAAGTATAATGGGATGTTTTGGCAGGATTTTAAGCTATGTGTAGAAAAGGATCTGGACGAACACCTGTTATACTCTGAGTGGTGGTTATCCCTGGAGAGAAAGTGTTGAGGGGTGAGAGAGGAAAAGATGGGAAATTTGGGTTAGCAAGTTGAATACCAAGATACAGGGGTGGGAGGCAAACCTGGGGCCATTCACAGGCTCAGAGGGACCCAGCGCTAGGGAGCAAGACGGCTGTAGCCAGAGGTCTGGGGTGGGGACAGGGGAAGGGATACCCAGATGCCAGTGGAAGAGGCCACTGGGCAGGGAGATGCGGAGTTGCTGGAAGCTGTGTCTGGCCCAGGGGACCCTGAGAAGTCTGAGGTCCGTGTGCCAGGTCAGGGCAGGCCCTGAAAACCTTGGCAAGGACCTGGGCTCCCAGGGCATGAGCGGAGGGGCAGGCTCTGCAGATTGGACGTTCACAGGGGGGGTTGGGGAGGAGAAGTTATCAACAGGTAAGGGGCTGCAGCCTCCGCAGTCCTGGAACTGGGTCACTCGGAATCACTCACACATTCATTCATTCGTTCATTCAGTGAGCATGTACTAAACACCTGCAGAGTAGCGGGCGTGTCCTCATCCTTGGAAATAGAAGAGTGACCATGACAGGCTTGGATCCTGCCCTCTTGGACCCTAGAGCAGTGTAGACTTGCCCAGACCTACCCCACCCTCCGCAGGGAGAAAGTAAACTCTCTGAGCGCGCACAGTGTGCCAGGCACGCACTAGTCTCTCATACACATCTCACCGTTTCATCCTCGTGACAACTCCAGGAGGAACTATCCTGTGCATGGTTTGTAGATGAGGACCCTGGGGCTTGCAGAGGTTGGAGGATTTGCTCAAAGTCATGAAGCTGTAAAGGGGAGTTGGAATACGAACACAGATTTGTCGGAATCTAAACCCTGGGCTCTATTGGTGCCGCCATGCTGGGAGCCGGAGAAGGGTCTTGTCTTTCTTCATGGGCTGTGCAGGGATGGACGGCTGGTGATTACTGGGTATGTGGTGGGGGGATGGGGTGGGGGGACGTTACTCAAGACTGACAGTACTGGAGGGAGGGGGTGTCACAGAGAATCTGGCAGAAGGTGCCCCCCCATCTGTGGGGCTCTGAGCCCACACCTTGCATGGAGCACTCAGAAGGCTCTCTGAGCTGACCTCCAGCCCTTGGGACTCTCCAGCTGGGGACACTTGGGGGCCAAAACTTCAAGGTTAGATGCCTTCCCTTCCACTGCATTTGAGCTTCCAGATCTGCTCAAAATTTTCAATGGCCACCACCTCCCCTCTGCCCCTAACTACCTGCAAATTTACTGTGATCTTGAAGCCTGGCATTCAAAGCCTGAACCAATCTGGCCTCAGACTAGGTCTAAGGACCTGACACCTCCCCAGCACACATGCTCCATCTTGTTGCAAGCCAGGGGTCTTAGCCCGGGAGTCTTAGGTGACCAGGAATCTAAACCTACTGACGTTGACATGAGGACCCAACTGCACACCTGGGTTTCTAGGAGTGGCCAGTGGGCCTGGGGGCAATGGCTGGCATTGGGTCACTTGCTATACTTCGGGCAGACAGATACTTGCCCCTCCCCCAGGGAAAGCTTTCACTTACGCTCTCCTTCCCCCTGGAACACCTGCCTGCAGATCTCTGTCCTCTGTGGTCCAGACCAAGTTATTTGATTCTCCAATCCTCCAACTGGGTGACAGCCCCTACCCCCAACACCTTTAGGTGGTCCTTTCCTGACCTCTGGCACGTGGCCTGCCCAGGCCCTTGCCCCCTCACGCCCCGATGTGGTCCTGCCAGCCCCAGTTCGCACTCACACAACATGCTCCACCCCACAGCCCAGCACTGATCCAAACAAGTTGAAGAGGGACGAGCAGACGCAAGTTCTGAAGGCCCAGTCAGGCCCGTGATGCTGTCTCATTGGGAGAAACCGCTTGCCGGGCTTTTCCGCGCGAAGCTGACTCCCTCTCTAGGTTTAGAGAATTTCTCCTCCCCCTGCTGAGTCCTCCCCGCCCAGTCGTCAAGACAACCCCCATGGCAGTCCAACCCCCGCCCCAGATTCCCACCCTGGGGCCCACCTCCTCCCTCCCTGACTCCCAATCTGGGCCCCAGGGGGGGGAGGGGGAGTTACTCCACCACCCCCTCCCCACGTCTGCAAAACCTTTTAAATCGGAGATTAGGAAGTCAAAATGCTCGGAAGCTGGAGACGATAATCACCCCTCCCCCTCCCTCCTTTCCCCAAAGAGCAGGTCTCACTTGGACTGTCCGTTCTCAGCCCCGTTCGTTTTTTCCCCCTCTCTTCTTTTTAAACACGGGATCATTTAAACCCTCTTTTCACAGAGAGGCTTTCAACTTTGGCACCAGAACCTGGGCTTGATTTTTTTTTTTAATCCTCAGAATAGGCTTTTCCTAGCCAGAGGGCCCCCCGCCCCTCCCCCAGGGATCTGCCCATCATTCTGGCCGTGGCCACCATAGAAGCCCGGGTTCACTAGGGGCTTGCTGCTCGCCAGGCCCTTCACCTGCCTGGTCACGCCCCGCCTTCCCAACAGGTAGGCACCATGACCACTAGGCCCGCTCTACCGAGACGGAAACAGGCTCAGTAGAACTCAGCAACTTGTGCAAGATCACACAACAGGTAGATCTAGGAGTAGAAGCTGTCTGGCCTTGGAGCCCAAGCTCTTCCCGATGCTGTGCTCAGTTTAGGTTGTTTTTAATTCTGCAGGTTGGGAAGGAGCCAGGTGGAGAGGGGCTGAGTGGGACTGAGGAAGTCTTACATGCACGGGAAAAATGCTATCTGTCATGACACCAGGTCAGACAGCTGAGCTTGGGTGGACCCTGGTCAGCAGCACCCACAGATCAGACGCTAAGCTGAGATCGGGTCTGTCCTGGCTTCCCCTGGAGGCTGCCCCGCCCATGTGGACAAGCCAGCCGTTCCAAGGCCAAGACAGCTGTCAGGCCCCGGAGCGGAGGGTGTGGCCCTGACCCGTGGGTGGAAGCAGACTGTGCCAGGGCACTTCCCGAGATGTCACAAGGTTAGCTCACTTTCCTCCAGTCCCTGCTCAGATACCACCTTCTCAGAGAGACCAACCCAGCAACACTGTCTCGAATTGCAGGTCAGCCCCACCCCTGCCGGACACTCCTGCCTTCCCTCCTGTCCCTCCTCCCTCCGGCCAGCTCATCTCTTTTGTCTTGGCGTGTGTGCGTGCTTGTCTCTCCATATAAGCACCATCAGGGCAAGGATCTTGTCCATTTTGTGAGCTGCTCCGTCCCCACGGTTTCCAACGGTGCCTGGCGCAGAGGTGCATGGCCGCTGAATGAGGTAGGTCTTTAGTTCTGGGAAAGCAGGAGCCAGCACCGCCCGGTCCACGGTCAGGGTAGGTGTTTGAAAGCAGCAAGAAGATGTCACATCCAGGCCCCTGTAAAACCGCCCAGCTGTGACTGAGCATGTGAGTGAGGGCAGTGAGAACCAGGACGCAAGGCCAGGCCAGGGAGGAAATTTCCGCTGAGTGGCCCTAATGATTATGGCAATTATAGCCACACTTTTCTCTCCATTGCAGCATATGCTTCTTTTCAATCAGGAGGGTCTAGGCTAACACAGCGGGGCGTGTGTGTGTGTGTGTGTGTGTGTGTGTGTGTGTGCGCGCGCGCGCGCACAATTAAAGAAACAATTGGAAAAAGACATTTGGAGCCAACAGACAGCCACAGACAGACAGAAAATGAGATGAGAGGTGGGCGGGGGGAGAGCTGGAGCTGCCTAGAATATCATATGGCGTCTCACACACGCTCCTGGAGTTCTTGTTGCACCATCTCATTGTGTGTAGTCAGGGGTGTGTTCGTCTCTCTTTCTCACCTGCTGCAGCTCTTTGAGGGTGGGGACGATGTCACAGGCACTTTGACCTCCTGTGCCCAGCTGGGTGCCTGGGATGCAGTAGGTGCACGTACATCTCCGATGACTGGCCTTGTCTTGACGGCACTTAGTTGCCTGGACCAGGGCAGGACGGGTACGGGAGCTCCCACAGGGACCAACGGTGGGCCCGGCCAGCCTCCGCCCCTTACCAGGCAAGAGGTCAATAGAGACACCCTTTGCCTTCTTTAGACTTGGTTTTGGCACCCATGAAATACAATTACCCTAGATGATCTCTCAGAGTGATCTCAACTCTAGTATTCTGTGAATGTATGAGAGTTTTACTCCAAATTCTGTGAGCCACTTTCTGAATGGAGGCAGCTACTCTCCCTACCTAGAGGGAAACGGAGGTACCGCCGGAAGAGACATGATGTGTGCAGCCTCATCGCCTTGCCCCGAGGTCAGACCCCTCTTTTTCCTGGTGGGGTACCCCAGCTTTCTGGGATCTACCGTTTGCCTTTCGTGGGGTCCTTGTCAGTGACACATAGCTTCACTCGGACTCTAGGAGGGCCCAGCCCTTCTCTGCTTGTCTCATCCCTCCTCAGTCCCATCGTCGTATCACTGCCAGAGAGACCACTCCAAAGCTCAGCTCTGATTATGGAACCCCTCGTGCAGGTCCCTTAGTGGCTTAGGCGCAGTCTCTCACCCGGCATTCAAGGCCCTCTGCAATATGACGCCAACCTCCTCTCTCCCTTTCCCACCTTCAGTTCCCTAATTCCCTGCCCTTCTCCAGACCCGAGCTCTCCCCACTCCATGCCTTCGCACATGCCAACGCCCCTCCCAGAATGCCCCCAGCCCCAGTATTAACTCTACTCATCCTCCAGTGACCCATGGAAAGGCCATATCCTCTCTCTCCATTAAACCTTCCATAACTCTCTAAACAATTGGAACATTGGACCCAGGCGTGCCCTCTGCCCTCTGTCTATTTGTATGGACATCACAGAGGGGTGTGTCAAGGATTATCTCTGACTGGTCTGTGTACCCTTCACACGCCAGCCAGCGACCTGCACTCACGAGGTGCTCTGTATCCTTGGTGACATGGGACACCCAGGACTCCAGTCCAGGGTAAATCACCAACACTGGAGCACGTGTGCTATTCCAGACACTGTTCCAGCTTTGTGGTATAATAAAAAATACAGTACCGATGCTCCTTGACTTACAATGGCTTTATCGCACATACCCCCGCGCTGAGTTGAGGAGTGTAGTGTATGCATATCGATTTCACACCATTGTAAAGTCAAAAATCGTAAGTCAACCATCGTACCTCAAGACCATCTGTATATTTGGTCTTTGTCCTTGATTCCTGGCATGGAGGTCCTAAAACCCTTGGAATTTCCTGAGTGATAGGAGTATCTTTCAACCACACCTGAGTTTATACCAATGAGGTGACTATCTGGGCCCCCTAGGTAGCTTCAGGATAGAGTCTGGTAACCAGAGCAACTAACCATGTGCTTATAGGAATTTGGAACTTTCAGCCCCACCCCCCAGCCTCCTGGCAGAGGTGAGGAGCTGATAACCAAGTTAATCACCAAAGGTCACAATGTTATCTATGTAGTGAAACCTCCATAAAATCCCCTAAGCAATCGGGTTCAGGGAGCTTCCAAACTGGCAAATGCATCCACATGGCAAGAGGATGGTGCACCCCAACCCCCCAGGGACAGAGGCACCTGTGCTCAGGACCCTGCAGGATCTCATCCTATGTACCTCTTCATCTGACTGTTCATTTGTATCCTTTATGGTATACTGTAGTTGAAAGTACAACATTTTCTTGAGTTCTGTGAGTCGTGATGGCAAATTATATGATGTTGGGAAGGGGTTTCTCCAATCCCCAACTTTGTAGCCAAGTGGGGCAGAAGCGAGGGTAATCGGGAGACCCATACTTGCAGCTGCCATCTGAAGCGAAGGCATCTTGTGGGACTGAGCTCTGAACCCCTGGAGTTTGACCCTAACTCCAGGTAGTCAGTATCGGATTTGAAGCGAATTACAGGACATGCCATCGGTGTTGGAGAATCAAAGAATTGGTTAGACGGAGGGAAAGAAACCCACAGTCTCCTACATGCATCGCCTTATTTCATCCCACAACAAGCCTATGGGGCAGATGCCTTTGTATAGACGAGGATACTGGGGCTCAGGAAGCTGTCCAAGGCCACAGACCACCCAGCAGCAGAGCCCACGTCCTCAGGGGCTGTGTCCCCTGCAGGCCCTCCCCAAGCCTGTGCCCTCCCCACTCTGCCGCTGCTCCATCAGGAGGCACAGGGAGCCCCAGCCTCTGTACAGCTTCCCTGGAGTCACTCCTGCAGAAGGGAACAGTTTGGATTGTTGATCCCGGGACCTGCACGGGAACGATGCCTCAAAGAGAACCGGATGGAGGGCTTTTCCAGGGTGGAGGCTCAGCAAGTTATTTGTTAGGAAAATGAAAGGGTAACGGAGCGAGTGAAAGAGAGAGACGAGGTGAGTGGGGTGTCGAATACAGGTCCAGGGGGGATTAAGGAGGAGAAATGGGGTGGAGTGAGGGGCAGCCTCTTCTATCTCTCACCTTGAACAAAACCCTGATTGTTCCAGCCGCACTGCTGGCCAGGGTGTAAGACGAAACCTTCCCGAAGCACCCAAAGGGAGTGTGGCAGCAAGAACTGCTACATTCTCCCTTCTATTAGGGGCTTGTGGGACCCCAAGTCAATCAGAGGGGATTCTAGGAAAGAGCAAATAGGAGTCCCCAAGATGGTATTTACCTGACACACAACATCTGGGTAAAAAGTGAAAAATCGTCATTGTCAGGGCCTTTCATTTTTTCTCTGCACAAAGCTCTGGGTATTTAGAAGCACCTGGGTGATGGGCTGGCTGATTCGGCTTTGCATCCAGATGTTGAGCATTATCTCCGCTCAGCCCGAGTGTGGTTGCTGGAGAGACAGCGGAAGGCTGGGAGGTTGGGGATTGGGGCTGAGGAGACCAGGGGATGAAAGGAAGAAGGGGCAACGGTCCTGCCCTCTGGAACCTTCTGTCCCTTGGCTCATCCCAGTCTTCACCACTGTTCAGAGACACAGCCCCTCGGCTGGGAGGATTTGTTCTCCCTCAACCCCTCACACAGCCCCCAAATTGCAGGAGCTAAGAGACATTGACGTTTATACTGCATCTTCCGCTGGGACTCGGCGGGCTCAGTACGGAATTAGTCGACGTCTTCCCGCTCCCGGATTATGCAGGCAGCGACTTTGATCGAATCTGGCAACCAGATTTATGAATCAGTCGATATTTATTGCAGGGAATAATCCATCTTCATGACTGGTCTGTGTACACAGAACCCTGCTCTGGGCACACCCAGGGGCCCAGATGCCAAATGGTGGGGAGGTCTCGTGACCACATCTGAGAGAGGGGGCAATGACAGGAGTCTGACGCCAATCAAAAAGGAGACAAGATATGATCTGGGGAAGTGTCCGTTGTGCAGCAAGTGGCTACCATATCTGTCCCACATTTTCCTGGTTTTCCCTTCTTACAACCTCTCCCACCCCCCACGCCATCTGACTCAGCAAAAGTCAACTACTTGTTATATTATTTGAAGTCAAATGTAATGCAAAATTTTGACATAATGCATTCCAAAATGAACTAAAAGCATGTTGTCGTCTTCCTCTAATTACCTACTCTTTTGTTCTCTCACCTGTCCACTGGCCTATTAAAGAAGATAATCGAGCCTGAACTCCCAGGCTGTCTTCTGATAGACCAATCAGAGAGCCAGGTTATATCTCTGCTGATGAGCAGCCAGGGAAAAGGCTACTCAGAAGTCTCTCATTTGCATGCCTACACTGATTGGCTGAATTGCTGCCACCTCCCACCCCCAACCCGCAAAGCCCAGGGCAGAAAACAAGTTCCTAGTTAAGGCAGAGGGAAGCCAGGTGTCCATCCACCATCCACCCAATGGCAGTCGGCTCATTAAAAGGGGCAGGAAGATTACTCTACTAAGATTACTCTATTAAATAGAGCAAAACTGTTCTGGGCTTCTCAGCCTAACTGGAGGACAGGAGTGCGGGGCAGAGTTTAAGATGGGTGGGAAAGAAGAAAATAGAATTGTCCCCCAAGTACCGTCCTCTCCTGCTCCCTGCTCAGCCCTAACTGTGCCTGCTGCATGACCACTCCTATTCCTGTGCTGCTATATCCCAAGATGACCATGGTTTAGGTACTGTGCCCACAGCCCACTCCCCAAAACACCCCCCTGCTTGGAGCTTCTTGCAGGAAATATAAGGCCCACTAATGGGCATTGAGGAGGCAGAAGGTAAATGTTTGGAGGAAGATTAGTAGTCTTCCCAAAACTGTAGGACAGAATTTCTACCAGTGAGGACATCAGAAAGACCCTTCCTCATTTCCCCAGCCTTCACAGCATGCGGGCTGTTCTAGCAGTGAGGGAGGAGCTGAGAGGCAAAGGCTGGGTTGGAGAGACAGGACCCAGGAACCGTCTCCACCCACCCACAAGACCTGGGCCTGAAGCTGGGCAGGGGAACTGCTTTCTTGCTGTATGGCGACATAGATCCATGGTCTGTGCTGGGGAGGGCAGTGCGTGAGAGAAAAGGGGCAGCTCAGGAACTAACGCCATAGATGGCACAGAGCAAGGAGAGGCTAAGCTGGCCCCTTAGAGCGTGACTGATCGGAGAAGTTGGGAAGCACCCCAGGAGCTAAAAGACAGCACCATTTCCCCATCTCACCCCAGCAAAGGGTCAGGACACCTGGGTACCTGGGCTCCTAACCTAGCTCCGGGCCTCGGCCAATTCCTTCACCAATCCAGACCCCTGTAAGACGGAGAGCCATCTCGTCTCAGACTTTCCCCAGAGCTAGTCAACACAACAACACACGTGAAAGGCTTGCATCTTTGTGGCTCCACGGGGCAGAAGCAGGACGGCGGGGTACAGTTGCAAGGAGGCAGGCTTGAAGATATACAGCCGTGTGCCGCGTATCAACGTACGTTGGACAGCGTGTGCGACAGTGGTCCCGTAAGATTATAACACTGAATTTTTACTGTCCCTTTTCCATGTTTAGATATGTTTAGATAAACAAATACTTACCACTGTGTTCCAGTTGCCTGCAGTGTTCAGTACAGTAACATGCTGCACAGGCTGGTAGCCTAGGAGCGATGGGCTACGCCGCACAGCCTAGGTGTGCAGTAGGCTGTATCACCCAGGTTTGTGTGCGAGCACTCTATGCTGTTCGCGCAATGATGAAATCGCCTAACAGTGCGTTTCTCAGAACATCTCCCAATCCTTACATGATGCGTGACTGTAGAAGTATGTAGAAGAGCTTTCTGTATTCAGTCCAGCGATGGAAGCAGTTAAGAAAATGATCTCCCTGTCACCAGAAGCGTCCAAGTGTACTTTGGATGACCATCTGTTGTGGAGTATAAGTTCTGGACACTTTCCCACACGAGATGGGAATTTTGGCATAATGTGTCGACTGCCTCCAACCCTTTGTGATTCTATGATTCATTCAACAAATGCTTCTCAGTTGTCCCCTAAACCTAGCCGATGCTAAGGCGCTGTGAGACTATCATTTTTCCTCTCAGAACCCGGCTTCCCAAACATACAATAAGGGTGTTGGGTCAGCAGACTTCTAAGGGCTCTTCCTGCTCTGACCAGCTGCCCTGTTCGAAATGGCAGGGGGATCAGAAGGAACCACAAAGGCACCCCCTCCTCTCCCTTCCCTCCTCCTTGTCTGGCCTCTTCCTGCACTACCCATTACTTAGCAGAGTTGGGACAGAATGAACTTCCCCTGGCCTGGGATGCCGTGTGAAACAGATGGCCCTGTTGCCATGGAGACCAGGGAGCTAGTTGTCCTAGGGGACTGGGGAATGGGTGGGGGGCAAAGGCAAGCAGGGTGATTTACTCCTGCAGTAGCCCAGCCCGGAATCTACATGAATGTTAAACAGGGGTGGCTCCAGGCAATCGCTCAGCCAGACAGATCAGAAACCACTTAGGATGAAAGACCCAGAGCATCTGTGCATCAGCTCCCTGGGATGCCTGCAACTTCCCCCATCCCCACCCCCACAGCACGACCTTGGGCAGTGCAGCCCCTTCCCTGGCCCAGGAGATTTGACTCAATCCTCCCACGGGCAAAGCTGCATTGCTTCAGGAGGGGAATACAGGCAACTCTAGAGTGGGCGCACGGGGGCCTGAGGGAGGCTGACTCCTTGGTCTCTGCTAAAAAAGAATTCTCTAGCAATCAGCACTGTCCAAACACAGATGTGCTACCCCAGGAGGCAATGAGCTTCGCACCCCACCCCCCAGAAGCATTCAAGCTGGGCTGGGAGACTCCTCTGTCAGACTCTCAGGATGGCTTTCCCCAAAAAGCAGGAGATTGAGCCTGGTGACTTCTAGAGATGGCTCTTCCAGGTCGGAGATCTTACGGTGGCAGAGTCAGCAGAATGCAATGGGTGTGAATACACGCTTTGGAGGCAGGCAGACCTGGGCTCAGGTCCCAGCTCTGCATCTTACCTGCTGCGTGACCTTGAGCAAGTCAACTTTCTCTGAGTCTCTGTTTCCCCACTTGTGAAGTGTAGATCATCATCTGGCTTTGTAAAGACTTTTTGGAAAGAATTAAAATGGGGCAATGTATCTAAAGTACTTGGTACAGAAACCTGTATATATTAAATAATTAATAAATGGTAATTATGATTATTCTGTAATTTGTCAACCTATGTAAGAATGGGAGCTCCCCAAGCTGGGTTTGGATTGGACTCAGCCAGGATGCCTGGCTTCTGCTCTGCCATTTGTTGTATGACCTTGGCAAACGTCTTAATCTCTCTGTGTCTCAGTTTCCTCTGTAAGATGAGGCAAATGATCGTGTTTACTTCATAGGATTATTGTGAGGATTGAATTCTGTAATCCATCTGAAGTGTTTAAAATAGAACCTAGCACCCAATAGTGGTGTGCTATTGCAATGAACTGAATGTTTTTGTTGCCCTAAAGTTTGTATCTTGAGGCCAGGCACTGTGGCTCACGCCTGTAATCCCAGCACTCTGGGAGGCTGAGGTGGGTGAATCGTTTGCGCTCAGGAATCTGAGACCAGCATGAGCAAGAGCGAGACCCCGTCTCTACTAAAAAAATAGAAAGAAATTGGCTGGACAACTAAAAAAATATATATAAAAAAATTAGCCAGGCATGATGGCACATACCTGTAGTCCCAGCTACTTGGGAGGCTGAGGCAGGAGGATCGCTGGAGCCCAGGAGTTTGAGGTTGCTGTGAGCTAGGCTGATGCCATGGCACTCTGGCCCAGGCAACAGAGTGAGACTCTGTCTCAAAAAAGAAAAAAAAATTTATATCTTGAAATCTTAACCCACCCAATGTGATAGTATTGGAGGTAGGGCCTTTGGGAGGTAATTAAGTCCTCATGAACGGGATTAGTGCCCTGGTGAAAAAAAGGACCCCAGAGAGCTCTCTCGCCCTCTTTCTGACATGTGATGATACCACAAGAAGTCAGTCAGTAGTCTGCAACGAAGAAGAGGGCCCTCACCAGAACCTGACCATGCTGGCACCCTGATCTCTGACTTCCAGCTTTCAGAACTGTGAGCAGTAAGTTTCTGTTGTTTATAAGCCACCCAGTCTATAGTACTCTGTTATAGCTGCCAGAACTAAGACAGCCGTCACCATCATCATCACCGTCATTGCCATCACCCTCATCCTTACCTCCGGGTTGCCTCCCTAATGCCTGGTACCTGTCAGGGCTTATTCAGAGATCAAGTGAGTGAATGAGCCGGTTATGAGGTGAATGGGAAACCCTCACCAACAATAAGCATTTGCGAGGATCTACTGTGTTTGCAGCCCTGTGCTGGCCAAGAAAATGCAGAGGAGCTGTCCTTGAGGGGCTTACACTGAGTTTAAGCTGCCAGCAACTTCGGGGAGAAATGCAAACAGCAGTTAAGTTCTACAGAACATCAAAGAACAGCCATTATGTTCTTGATGGTACGACCAGACAGGCTTGCTGGAAGGGGTAAGAGTTGCATGAGGCTTGAAGAAGGCACAGAAATTTGGCAAGTGTCCAGACATGGGGAGGCTAGACGGGTAGCATACCAGGTTGGGGGACAGTGAGACAACAGAGCCACGGCGGTAGTGCACATGGCCTTTCTGGACGACAGTGACAGATGCACGAGGATGGGGCCCAAGGTTTTTATCCAAGGCATCTGTGCGTGAGGATGGAGTGAGAAGGAAGTTGGGAAAAAAGGTAGAATCCCTCATATGGAAGACAGAGATCTGGATTTCATATCTACCAGGTAGGTGAGTGACGTTGAGCAAATTACTTAATATTTCTAAGCCTCAGTTTCCTTATCCTTACAAGGAGGCTAATACATTCACCCTAAAAAGAATCATTGTAAGCTCACATTTATGCAGAACCTGGCATGTAGCAGACAATACATGGCAGCTGTTCTTTGTCCTGTGAGTGTCGAAGAGCCCAGGGAAGGTTTTCCTGATACATTTCAGGGAAATACATTATCATTGAATGGTAGGAAGGACGAACTGGAGTGGGACAAAAGGGAAGGCCAAGGTTTAGAGGTAGTGGTCTATGAGTAAGGGAATCCTGTTTCAAAATTTAGTGGAGAAGCAAAAGGTAAGTGGGCAGCCTGAAGGAGGAGCCAGCAGAGCAGAAGTTGGTAAGTAACAGAGAAGAGCGAGGAATCACCAGTCGCTCCACACTGTTAGGGAAGGGAGCGGATCTGAGAGAACAGAAGAAGGGCCTGATGGGGTAAAGGAAACCTTGATCTTCATAAAATGCAAATGTTCTATATTCAGTCAACAAACATATCCTGAGTACCTGCAGTGTATCGGGTACTGAGAATATAAATATGAGCAGAGGTGGTCCCTGCCCTCAGGAACTTTGTGGAAGAAAAGACATCAACAAATGCATGTGATGAAGTTTAACAGATGCTTCCACCCACAGTACCTGTCCAGGTAGACTGCAGAGCAAGGAGGTGATTGATTTTACCAGGCTTCATGGAGGAGGTTACTCATGAACTGAGCAGATGTTCTCCAGGGAGCCTGTGAGGGAAACATAGTCCATATGGAGGGAAAAGTATGAGAAAAATACCAGTGAGAGAGAAAGCATGACATGCTTTAGACTTATAAGTCGCACTGATACTTGGGGCTATCAGAGCCAGAGCTGAGGCTGGAGATGCCTAAAGGGACCACGGCATGCACGGCAGTGTGGGCCATGGTATGGAAGGAGGGACGGGTCAAGTGTGCTGTGCTGGGCGTGTTGGAACCCTAAAGGGAAAGGAGATGGGAGTTCAGGGAGCAGATCTGGAGTCAGACATATATGGGGAGAGTTCAGCTGGGAAAGATCAAGGACAATTCTCTCTTTAGGGTGAGAGAGAAGGAAGAAAGAGAAGATACAGACATTTCAAAGTACAAAGTAGGGAGCTGATAGGCCTAGGAAATCCACCTTGACCTTGGCAGAAAAGCCAGAGGCAAGAGCATTAGGTTAAAATTAAAAAGTGGGGAGGGTAAACCACCCAAGCCAGATTGATGATGGAAAAAAGGGAGAGCACAACTTATTCACATCAGGAATGAAAGAGGAGCCATTACTACAGTCCCTACAGATGTTAGAAGGATAAGAGACCATTACAAACAACTTAGACAAACTGGACACATTCCTTGAAAAACATAAGTTATAAAACTGACACAAAATGAAATAGAAAATCCAAATAGCCCCTATTTCTATGAAATTAAGTGATTTTGTTATCAAAAATCTTCCCACGAACAAAATTCCAGAAATGGATGGTTTTGCTATGAATTTCATCAAACATTTAAGAAAGAAATAATGCCGATTAAAAACAGAAAATAGAGGAGGATGAACATTTCCAACTTGTTTTATAATACCAGATGAACCCTAATACTAAAACCTGACAAAGACATTACAAAAAAAGAAATGACAGACCAATATCTCTCATGAACATAGACCACAAATCCTTAGTGAATTATTAGCAAATCAAATCCAAAAACATATAAAAAGAATAATACATTATGACCACCTAGGTTTATCCCAGGAATGCAAGATTGTTTGAATACTCAAAAACTAATTAATATGATTTACTATGTTAACCAGATAAAGAAGGAAAAACCATATAATTGTTTTTATAAAATTGAGCACCTGTTAATTGTTAAAAAAAAAAAACTGAGCAAATTGGGAAAAAAAAACTCCAAGAAAATTAGGAATTTCTTCAACCTGTTAAAGAATATCTATGAAACACCTACAGCTAACATCACATATAATGATGATCCATTATACACATTACTGCTAAGATCAGGAACAAAGCAATGATGTCCACTGTCACTATGTCTACTTAACATTTTAATGGATGCTTGAGCCAGAGAAATAGGGCAAAAAAAAGGAACAAAATGCACAATGATTAGAGAGAAAAAACTAAAATTATCTCTATGCACAGATGAAATGATTGTTTATGTAGAAAATCTCAAGTAATCTACAAAATAGCAACTGAAACTAATAAAGAAATTTAGCAAAGTCCCAGGATAAATGGGCATAACACATAGATCAATTGTATTTCCATATACTAGCAGTAAACCTTTGGAAAATTAAAATTAAATTTTTAAAAATTCCATCAAAAAACATGAAATACTTAGAAATAAATTTAATATAAGATGTAGTAGACCTATACACTGAAAACTACAAAAAATTACTGAGATAAATTATGGAGGGGTTAAATAAATGCTCCCGTATTGGAATATTGTTAAAATATTCACTCTCCCCAATTAATAACTTGTTAATTCTACAGATTCAACACAGTCCTAATCCCAATTTCTAGTAGGCTTTTTTTGTAGAAATTGATAGGCTCATTCTAAAATTTACATGGAAACACAAAGAACCTAACATATCCAAGGCAATCTTGACAAAGAAAAATAAAGTTGAGAGACTTATACTACCTAACTTCAAGTCTTGCAGTAAAGCTAGTATATTATTGTCAAGACAGGATGATAGTATAAAGACAGACATATAATTCAGTGGAAACGACTAGCGAGCACAGAAATAAACTCACATTTATATGGTCACATTTATATTGATTTTCAATATTGAACCAAAGCAATTCTAAAGCAAAGCCTTTTCAACATGTGTTCCTGGAACAACTAGCTATCCACATGGGAAAACATGAAAACTTGACCCGGGTCTCACACAAGACATAAAATTTAATTTGAGACGAATCACAAATCTACATATACAAGCTAAAACTATAAAACTTCTAGAATAAACACAGGAGAATATCTTCATGACCCACAGGTAGACATGAAAAGATTTCTTAGAAATTAAGCAAAAAATAATAACTATAGAAGAAAAATAATGATAATTTAGACTTCATAAAAATTTAAAACATCAAAAACACAATTAAGAAAATGAATGGCTGGTCACAGACTCCTAGTCTGTTACTAAATATATTTGCAAAATATATCTGTTAGAGGCTTTACGTCAGGAATGGATAAAAAAACACCTACAACATAAAAATAAAAACACAAACAACCCAATGAAGAAAAGAGCTAAATATTTGCACAGACATTTCACAGTAAGGTATGTGTACCAAGCGTACACCTACACTATGACCTAACAATTGCACTTCTAGGTATTTACCCAAAAGGGATGAAAACGTATGTCCACAAAAAGACTTGTACAAGAATATTCACAACAGCTTTATTCACAGCAGTCCCTAACTGAAAACAACCCCAAACAAACTGTCCACGAACAGGAGAGTGCTAAACTCATTGTGACCCCTTCTTCGTGGTACAAAACGAGCCAAGTACCGACACATGCAACAACATGAATGAATCTCAAAGACATGACGAGTGCAGACTGTATGATTCCATTTATGTGAAATTTTAGAAAGAGTTTTTTAAAAAAAAAATGAGAATTGTGATTGCCTCTGCAAGGCGAGAGCAGTGATTGACTGAAAGGGGCATGAACAGACTTTCTAGGTGATAAAAATATGCCACATCTTGGGTTATACGTGTGTAAGCGTTCGTCAAATCTCCACGGAGGATGCGCTCACTTATCTGGGCATTTCACCGTCTCGCTGATGTAAATTTAACCCGTCCTCCTACACAAACACAGCAGCACAAGCAAATGCTGAACTCTATTTAATGATACGCATGCTGAAGAGGTGTTTGGAGAGAAGTACACTGACGGTCTGCATCTTACCTTAAAATATTCCAAAAATAAGATTGATGGGTCCATATATGCACAGGTATTTGATGAAAGAGACGGCAAAATATTGACAATTGTAGATTCTAGATACTGGGTATATGAGTACTTAAAATTCTTTCAATTGTTCTGTGTGTTTAAAAATTTCACGAAAAGCCTTTGGGAAGAGGGGAGTCAGGAGAGGGGACACAGGGTTCCTCAAGAATGGAAAAAACTCAGAATAGCCTGGATGTGGGGGCAGGGAGAAGTGGTCAGAATTTCCCACGGGGAATGAGGGTCCAGGTAGGGTTCTATAGGCCTCGTGTGTAGGCCAGTCAGTCAGCATGGGTCCCAGAGGCTCTCCTGCCAACAGTCACCCCCAGCCAGCCTGATCACCCCTATCCAATGGGACATCTGGGGACAGGATGATTCTATCACATGCTGCATCGCTTAGTGGAGAGTTCCTCCTCCGTCAGATCAGAGGTTCCTCCAGGCAGGGACTAGGCCTCCCACAGCAGACTGGGAGCTGACTTTAAGCAGGACCTAGGTCCCCCCCCATCACACTTAGATTTTCCTTAGGATAGAGACTGTGTCTTTTCCACCCGCTTGAGGACATCTTCAGGATGGGGACTCACTCTGCCACCGGAAGTCCCCTCTGGATGTACCTGCCAGCTGAGCAGGGCTTCTCAGAGGGCTGGCGATAGTTTCTCTGTATTTCCCCTCGACTCCCACCCCGGGCTCTGCAGGCCGAGTGCACTCAGCAGAGAGCGATGGAGGAGCGACCGGCAGTATCCAAATAGGAACACCCGCACTTCAATCATCCCAGGAGCCAACACTCACTTACATAGGTTTCACATTTAGCCATGGAAAAGCAGCACTAATTCACGGTGGTGACTGAGATTTTGCATGCTGTAAAGTGAAGGAATTCTAACTTGAGTTTCCCCCAGCAACTGTAGCTGGGCAACGTAACCCCCCGCATTGGCAGGAGGTCACGGCGCTCAACAGCTCGTCGAGCAGGTGGGAGAACAGCCACCTTGGCACACCTGGGCCCCCAGGAATCGAGAGTGGGGTACACCCAGAGATCAAGGAATGGGAGATGGTGCTGAGGCCCAGGGAAGAGAATGCCTGCCACTGCAGTTTTCCACGCCTCTCTGTGAGGGATGACCCAAGCAAAGTAAATTGTGTGGAGAAGTACAGTCAGGAGATGAGAAGGGAAGGCCCAAAAGTGTATACTCTGCTTCCCCTCTTTAAAGCACCCCATAGGACAAGTGGTGTCTCTCTCTCTTTCTCTCTCTCTGTCTCTCTCTCTCATACACACACACAGATGCACAGCTTAAAGTATGACTCATGTTCACAAGAGTATGTTCCCTAGCAACTAATGACACATTTCCAAGGTGTTAGATGATTGGACACCTAGTGTTGACACCCAGCTGAGAAATAGAACAAACTTGGCTATTGTGTGGGATATGAGATATATTTATCTCCCATCCTTACAGCCAGTTTCTTAAGAGCACTCACCTCCTTTCCAAACCCCTATGAAGTTTAACTACCTTTTGAATTCTCTTTGAGACTCAGGTCCTATCACGATAACACAGCTTGCTATTATAATCCTGAGTAAGAGGATTATAATAGAGGGGTCATCAAGCCGGGCCATGAGAACTAATCTTCCATTTTCTATGCCTGAGTTTTTCAAATTGTCATCTTGTATCATTTCCAACAATAGCAGACAAGATAACCTAAAGTTTCTTTTCAGTTAAAGACATCTAGCTTCTCTGGGTTCAACATAAGTAAGAGAAATATGTAATAGTCCTATTCATCTCCCAAAATATACTGAAACCAGGGTAAGGAGTAGTGGACAGCAAGACACTCAAAATTCGGGTGTTGGAACAAGACAAGAATGCCTGCTTTCGCCACTGCTATTCAATATTGTACAGCTTGGGCAACGGGACAAGAAAAATAGATAAAAGTCATCCAAGTTGGAAAGCATGAAGTAAAGCTATCTCTATTCATAGAAGACATGATCCTATAATTTTAAAGAATCCATAAGAAAGTTACTAGAGCTAATCAAAGAATTCAGCAAAGTTACAAGGTACAAGATCAATATGCAAAAATCAGCTGTGTTTCTATACACTTTCAATGAAGACAGGGAAATTGAGATGGCAATACCATTCATGATAGTATCTGAAAGAATAAAATATCTAGAAATAAGTTTAATCAAGGAGGTGAAAGACCTCTACACTGAACACCAAAAAACATTGTTGAAAGAAAGTGAAGAAGACCTAAATAAATGGAAAGACATCCCATGTTTATAGATGGGAAGACAACATTGTCAATTTGTCCACACTACCCAAAATTATCTACAGATCAACAAAATTCCAACAGCCTTTTTTTTGCAGAAATGGAAAAGCCAATCCTAAAATTCACATGGAATTGCAAGGGACCTTGAATAGACAAAATAATTTTGTTAAAGAATAACAAAATAGGAAGGGTCACACTTCCCATTTTCAAAATTTACTGCGAAGCTACGCTAATCAAAATAGTGTGGTACCGGTATGATGATTGCCATATAGTCCAAAGGAATAGAATTGAGTTCTAGAAATAAACTCACGTATCTATGGCCAATTGATTTTTGACAAGGGTGCCAAGTCTTTTCAATGGGGAAAGAAAGGCCTCTTCAACAAATGGTGCCAAGATAACTGGATTTCCACATACAAAAGAAGAATGAAGTTGGACCCCTATCTCGCAGCAAATACAAAAATTAACTCAATGGATCAAGGACCTAAATACAGTAACTAAAAGTATAAATCTCTTAGAAGAAAACATAGGGGAAAATCTTTATAACCTTAGACGTGGCAATGGATTCACATGTATAACAACAAAAACGTAAGCAACAAAAGAAAAAAAGATACACTAGATTTCATCAAAATTAAAAATGTTTGTGCATCAAAAGATATTGTCAAGAAAGTAAAAAGAGGCCGGGCGCGGTGGCTCACGCCTGTAATCCTAGCACTCTGGGAGGCCAAGGCGGGTGGATCGCTCAAGGTCAGGAGTTTGAGACCAACCTGAGCAAGAGTGAGACCCCGTCTCTACTAAAAATAGAAAGACATTAGCTGGACTACTAAAAATATATATATAGAAAAAATTAGCCGGGCATGGTGGCACATGCCTGTAGACCCAGCTACTTAGGAGGCTGAGGCAGGAGGATCGCTTGAGCCCAGGAGTTTGAGGTTGCTGTGAGCTAGGCGGATGCCATGGCACTCTAGCCAGGGCAACAGAACCAGACTCTGTCTCAAAAAAAAAAAAAAGAAAGTAAAAAGACAGCATACAAAATGGGAGAAAGTATTTGCAAATCATTTGATAAAGGCTTAATATCCAGAATTTATAAAGGAATTCTTAACAACAAAAAGACAAAAGACCCAATCAAAAAATAGACAAAATGCTTGAAGAGACACTTTTCCAAAGAGCATGTACAAATAGCCAATAAGCACATGAAAATATGTCTGTCTTTGGAGACAAGGAGAGAATTATGCGAAGCAGTTAGGAGGCTAATGAAATGACCAGGTGAGAGACGATGTTATTTGTACTCAGGAAGTAGCAGTGGAGGTGGTAAGAAGGGGGCAGATTCTGAGCATGTTTTGTAAATAAAGACAACAGGATTTACTGACAGATGGAACTAGTGTGTGTGAGAAGGGGTGGGGTCAAGGATGACACCAAGAACTTTCGTCTGAGCAAGGAAGGGATGGAGTTGACATTTAGACATCTACAGAGATGGGACAGACTGTGGGAGGAGCATGTTTAAAGGAGGAGTATTCAAGAGTTTCTTTAGGGACATGTTGAATTTAAGAAGTCTAAGAGGAGATGCTGAGCAGGCAGCTGGACATGTGAGTCTGGAGTGAGGTATGTGTCGGAGATGAGGAAACTTTTAGATTCACAGCCAAGATGCTCACCCAAGGTCACACAGCCAACAAGTAGCGGAACCCAGGACCCAGCCCAGGAGCGTCTGACACCAAAGCCTGGGTTCTTAACCTCTATGTTATACTGCTTCCTCAGTAACCCAAGGTGAACCAAGGCTTGGTTTTCAAGAGGACAGAATAGAGTGGAAGTTTTCAGGCTGCCAGCTCAGGGCCTTGTTGACTCTTATTCTCCCTGTCCCGGCTCGAGCTGTTCCTAGGCCAGGACTCTGTCTGTACTCCCCTTCAGCACATACTTGCCTTTCGAAGAAATCATCTCCCAGGAAATGGGTGCCCATGTCTTTCTGTACATGCAGATGGAGTGGGAGGAAGGGAAAGTTGTTAAGGGTTTTTTTATTCCCCCTTTCTTTTCTCCTTATTTTTTTTGGAAACTGTCTGGGGGACGTGGTGTTGCTGCTGGTGGTGGCAGCAACTGCTACAATCAGAGCTATTTTGAAGCAAAGAACTAATTTACTGCATGAATGACTTTAGCTCAAAAGAAGAAATAAGGACGATCAGGAGTCCTAAGGGAGCAGAATAATAGGGTAATTTACACGAGGAGAAAAGGGAGGTGGGAGAAACACACAGTGTAATTCTTTCGCATAATCTTTATTTTATATTTTTGCCCTTTCTCCCTTTGCCTCTCTGGGGGCAAAGCCTCAGCTCAGAGATGCTCCTGGCCACCCCCGGGGTTGATACCTGAAAAGGATGAAAGGGTCAGGGAGATGGGACTGCTCAGGCTGGAAAAGAAACAGGCAAAAGTGGTTTCCTGGCTGTTTCCTAAAGCCAGGTTCTGCTGGGGAGAGGGTCTGAGGGAGGCCCCCGCGGAGCTGTGCCAGAGGTGAGGGATGGCAGAGGACAGTGTCACATGCCCACCTGCCTGCCGTGTACAGAGGTGCTGCTGTCTGTACCACCAGCTTGGGATGGCCCCAAATTAAGAGTTCACTATAACCTCAGTTTCTTAATTTCCCAGCACAGGGAGGATCTGGGCTGGCAAGGTCCGTGGAGAGCATTTAGTGCAAGACCCATATATTCCAGGGCAAGGAAACCGCAAAGGCCTGAATTCCAGATCTTACTCCAGCACTTTCTAGTGATGCGACCTTGGCCACATCCTGGAGCCCTGAGTTTCCTCATGTGTAAAGTCAAGATTGTCATCTTCTTCACTGAGAGCCGCGAGGATCAAATAAGACGATGGCTGACAAAACACGTTATGAATTGCAAAGTACCATGTAAATATGGCTTGCTGTTATTCGTCAGCGAAGGAAACTGAGTCCCAGAAGTGCTATGTGATTCATCCAAAGTCACATTGCAAGTAAATGCAGAATGAGACTGGAACCTAAGTCTCCGGTGTTCCTTCCCCAGGAGAGACGGTGCGGTGCAGTGGTTAAGAACACAGACCTTGGAGCTTTCAAAGAAAAAATTATTCATGGCACTTGTTAAAATGGTAAGGCAGACTTTGTTCAAGAGCATTGCAATTGGTATAGGGACTACTGCCGTGGGGTTTTGCAGCAGGGGAGAGAGATCTGGGTCAATTCCAAATACAACGCAAAAAGTGGGAATTTATAGCCAAGGAGTAGGGGTTGTGGTGGGGGGCGTTGGTGGATGGGAAATGACTAAGTGGCAACGTCAGGAGGTAAGTAAGGATTCTGGCTAAAGCAACCTAACAAGATCTTTGCTGAAGGCAAGCCTGGCTGACCAGACATCACCTGGGGGTGGTGGAGGAGGAGGAATTTGATTAGATATTGAGGGTGGAGGATTCTGGCTCAACCAATTTAGCAGGATTCTTGCGAAAATCAGGCAATGCAAAAACAAAAACAAAAGTCAAGTCCTAGTTGGGAAGATGATTCAGAGGAGTCAGACAAAAGTTTGGTCAAGGAGAGACTCTGTCGGAGCCAGGCTACCTGGTCCACCTTTGGCCAGCTGTGGTTAACATCCCTGTCTTCAATTTCCCCATCTGTGAAGTGAGGATAATAATAGTCCCTGCCTCATAGAGTTGTTAGGTGAGTTATATGTATACACATAAAGTATGCATGTATATTTATATACATTTAAACAAGTATATATATGAATATATATGTATACACACACACATGAAGCACTTAGAACAGCGCCTGCAAATGGTGTCTAATAAATGCTAGATATTCCTATTATACAGGAAATATGGACTAAATCCAGGAGACTTCAAAGCACGTGGGGATCACGCCCTTGAGGGTCCTTTCAAAGACCAAGAAAAGAAATGAGAGTCACACGCCCAAATTGAAATTCAGGTTTGTCTGACTTGGAGCTTCAAGTATGGGAGAGCCAAAGGGTTTTGCCTTGGAGTCAGAAGAACTGAGTTCTGGTCCCAGCTCTGACGCCTTAGACAGACCCTGGGCAAGAGTCTGTCTGAGGCCCAAGTACCTTGTCTATCAAGTGAAACTAATAATCATTTCTCAACCTGCCCATACTACAGGGCTTTGGTTAGACCCAAGTGGAAAGCTCATAAAGTTCTGTGAACATGTTAAGATTATTCCTGGCAGTACAGATCATGAAAAACAATTTACAGGTATGTGTGTGTATTTGGGGGTGCGCAGGCAAAGGTATGGCATTTTCTGGAAAGCATGAGCAAGAGCCAGCTTCCAGAGGGTGCTGGGTTGCAGTCCTATCTGACAGTAAAAGGGTGCTCAGGGGCCTCCGTGGCACAAGCCTAGCCAGGCACCTCCCCAGCACAGACACAAGGGAGGTGGAACAGGATATATCAGCTATCTGCTTCCCACCAGCCCCCACCCCTTACGACATGCCTACAGGTGAAACCAAGCTGATTGCATGTCTCTATGTCTTTTAAAGCCCCCTATCAGACATGCCTTCCTTCAGCAAGACGGCCTGGGATCCTCCACCAAGAGATCTTCCCGTCTTCCCAGGATGCTTTTGTTCCTTACACAAATGGCTAACTCTCAATTAACTGGAGTAATGGGACATAGAGGCATGGAAGGAAGCTACAGATAGCCCTGAGTCACAAATAAAACAAAACTGCAGTGAACCCTCCATTATATGTTATCAGATTACTGTGGTTAAGGGGAGCGCTGGACCTGGGGGTGCTCGCTTCCCAGAAGGGGCTTGGTAATTGGACAGGGGATGATGGATGGAATTGCAGAAAGGGGTTAACCTTGGGGTCAGGAGGCTAGGGGTGGTGATGGAGAAGGGGAGGGGAGCTGTTCCCATTGAGGTACAAGTAGGAGCTTATCTGACCCTCTAACATGAAATCACAGACATTCACCCTTCACAAAAGACGTTTCCATATATACTAGCCACCTCTGCCTCTGCCCCTTTGGGGGAGGTAAGCACATCCCAGTCTCTAAGGCGTTTTAGCCACAGGTAATTCATTCATTAGCCCTCAGATAATGATACCGCAATAGTTTTGTTACTACATCTAGCCCATTATATTGAAATTTGTTACCTTTACAAGCCCTCTTCCAGTTTAGAAATTCTTTGAGGGAAGGGATTGTGTCTAACTCACTTTATACTCCCTGTATCCAAAGCCTGGCATACCATAGGTGCTTAGCAAAATTTTGTGGAGCGAATATTTGTTGACTTTAGAGTATAGAATTTGTCGTTAGTTGTTAGAGACATTTCTGGATAGCTGTCAACTGCATCTCCTGGCCTTTCCAAGACTTAGGGAGCAGTGGGAAGTTTGCTGCATAAATCTACCTCTTCTGCCCTATGACCTGAACAGATCAAGGGAAGCCCTAGGAGCTAGCAACAGATTGAAAGGGAGGAGCTTAAACTCAAAGGCCAAACTCAGAGCTGAGTTCTGACCACTGACAGTGACCATGATTCACTGAATCAAGATTTTGGAGGGACAGGGAAGGAGACTCAAGGAATACTTCAAAACATCCTGCTTCCTAAATCCCAATGCGAGCATCACCAATCTGACCTAGACACTGGGCTCATTCTTCTTGGAGGCAGATAGATGGACAAATTGACTTGTTTCCTTGGTCACAAAATTCCTTGGTCAGTTTTATGTACACTGACCTTCCCCGGACCAGGTCTCTGTGTACATCCACCACAATTAAACAGCCACAAAAAGTCCACGAAGGGCCAGTTATTGCCACAAACAGGATCAGGAGTTATTCTCTGTTACTTGTACATAAATGTGTTCCTACTTAATGTGTAACAGCACCTATTCTATGATTGAATGGGCTCTAGGTTTACAACTGTAGCTGTTGCATTGCTGTAGCCTGTGGTTTTGTGGCCTTAATTCCATAATAAACCTTAGTTTTTAATTTTTCTCCTTTTATCCTGTAGCTAGAGTCTCTTGAATGTGGGGGAAGGGAGAGGGTTTCTGCCCGGTGGCTCTAGGCAACCTGTCACAGAAAAACACCCTCACTAGAGCCAAACCAACCCACCTGCTCTTCTATCAGAGAAGGTCACCTACCCCGTGGGGTGAAGGTCTGAGCAGCCCAGATGCCCTCCACGTCGGAGGTCTGAGCTTTGAACGCAGCAAGTTCGTCCTGTAAATGTGCCAGGGCAGTGCCAGCTGTTCATGGCCCCAGGAGATGTCCTAGCTGGGGCAAAGGGAAGGCAGGGGTCAGAAAAACAGGCCAGAATGGGAGGCCTTCCAGTCGGAGGACCTGATTCTAGCCATAAGCGCAGCATCATTAACCAGCAGCCAAGGGAAGGGGTCCGGTAACAAGCTCTGCCGCTGTCCGTGGTGCTGAATCATGCGTGCAAACTATTAATAGGTCCTGATGGTTTTCCTATCCCAGGATTCTGGAGACTCTTGTCCAACTTTCCTTTGCTTTTATTTCCTTTTTTTATTTCTTTTTTTGATGACAGCTTAGAAATTTTTACACTGCTGTAAAATTAAGAGAATCATGACATGTGTTTCACAATTGATGCAATTGGTTTCGAGTAATGTTGACAATTCTATCACATTTCCAACATTTATAAGAAAGTATTTATTTTCCTCTGAGCATTTTGGGTGCTCCTCCGCCTGAAACACCACTGCTATTCACATGATCTTTACACACAGCACGGAGGTGAGAAGTGGGGAGAGCATGGCATCAGCAGGAGCTGCCGGGTGAGCGAAGCTGGTCCCAGCAGGATGCCTTCCCACCTGCAGATTAACTATTCCAGGGAGCCACCAAACGACCCTTGTGGAGCAGAACATGTTGTTTGAACATTTCTAATTTTGTAAAGTCATTTAGTGTGACAAAAACTCTCCCAAGAGGCATATTTAAGATCTAGAGGGCAAGGATAAGGAGGGAGAAGCCTCATCCCAGCTCCACTCTCCAGAGAAGGAAGAGGGATGGCCTTACCCCAAGAAGGAATCTGGCATTTTACCTGCTACAACCAAGACAGGGACTACAGATGGTGAAAGATGGGCAATTTAGGAGAACTTAATATGAGATTCTTTTAGGCTCATTCTCTTCCTACCCCTAGACCTGCATTCTTTTTGGAATGGAAAAAGTATGAGCTCTGTACTGGAAACTATGATCTACTGCCTGCAAGCTGGTGAGCTCAAGCCAGGCAACTAATATCTCCGTACCTCTTCTGCCACATCTGTAAAATGGTATGATAATAACAATTATCCCTTCCTATAGTTTGAATGTTTTTGTCCCCTCCGAAAATTCATATATTGAAAACTTAATCCCCAATGCAACAGTGTTGGGAGATGGGGCCTTTCGGGAGGTGTTTAGATCGTGAGAGCTCTGGCCTCATAAATGGATTAATGCCCTTATAAAAAGGCTTCATGGAGGGAGTTCACCCTTTTGTTCCCTCCATCTTCTGCCATGTGAGGACACCACATTGCTCTGGTCTGGAGGACGCAGCACTCAAGGAACCGTCTTGGAGGCAGAGACCAAACTGTCACCAGACACCAAACCTGCTGGTACTTTGATCTTAGGCCTCCCAGCCTCCAGAACTATGAGGAATAAATTTCTATTCTTCATAAATTCCTCAGTCTGTGTTATTTTGTTACAGCAGCACAAATGAACTAAGACATCCTTCTTCACAAGGCTCTCGGGAGAATGAATGATGGATTCTCCTCTGCCCTTCCTTCTGTGCCACACTCTTCTCAAATATACAATGCGACTTTGAATCCAAGAAGGATTTCTCCTTGGAAATCCAAGAAGGCAAAGGACATTGAACTTCAGATTCTGAGGCTCAATTCCTTTCCTGCTCTAAAGCCAGGAGTAGAGGGGAAAGCAGGGCTCTTCCATGTCAATTCTCACGTTCTCAAGATATCTGAGGGAAACCTTAGGGTCGTGGGGATCAGTTATTGATGAAAGACTATTCTCTCCACCGCCAGAACTGCACCCACACACATCCCATGGGGGAGAAGGAAGATTATCTTTCCTAGGTCTTCATAGTTCCTTTCCGCCACCACCCTGCCATAAACACAGGAAAATGGACAGCCATGGCAGTCATGACCAGGGCAACCAGGGGGCAAACATCACTGTAAAGTGAGAGGTCCAGACTACATGTCCTCTAATCCAATCCTGTTATGTCTGTTCTGACTCTCAGAAGTTGCCTGGAGGCAGGATTTGAATCTTATATTTTGAGTGTGTCGCCCACAGCTCTGATGATAGTCCTTGCCACATGCACACACAAAACTTTAAAACATCATATTGTACACTGTAAAATAAAATATTTTTATTTTTCAATTTAAAAATAAATAAAGTTAAAATTTTAAAAATTATGACAATTGACAAATGGAAAAAAGCACAACTGTAATTGGACCAGATCTAAGATGTGTGATTCTCACTGGTCCAAGCTCACTCGTTAGGACCACGGACAGCTTCTGATTCCCAGGGAAGAAGGGGAAATCGGTCGAGAAGAATGACAGAAAAACAAAAACTAGAATGTCAGAGACTAGAAAAGACCCCAGAGATTTTCTAAATCTGATCAGCATTTTGCAGAGGGAAAACCGATGCCCAGAGATGGGCAAGGACTCTCCTGAAGTTATGCGGGACCAGGTATGCTCTTATGACTCCCAGCCCGTTTTCTCACAACTCAGCAAAGAGTGTAAAGTCCAACTTCAACTTGGTAGAGTGAGACATGATATTATACTTACATATTTATTCTCAATTTGAGCTTTTCTGCCCCAAATGACAAGCAATGAGACAAGAGAAGCTTTTCGCCAAGGTTTCCTTGTTACGTTCTCTGTTGAAGAAATTTAGAAAGTAAGAGTTCCTGTCCTGGGCACGGGATTGCACACACACAGAAGCACACACTTCCCAACAATGATCTCCTTTATTGCTCATCTCCCTAAGAGTGAGGAGTTTGACTCACCTCTCTCCAAAAGAAAGACCACTTGAGGTTAGGGACCTTCCTCTCCCCTCCAGGATGGAGTTGAATACTCTTTTTCAGTCATCTTTCTGCATTTGTACTTTATGTTTTCCCCCTTGAACTCTCCCAACTCTTCTAGAGCAGCTCCAGCGCTGCCCCAACAAAGACAAGGCTAATGTCTTCCCCAGCAGCCCAAGAATTCCCTAAGGGAGGTAGCCACAATATCTTCTCAGGTTGGTTACTCCCTCCCATTGGGAGCCGCTCCTCCTGCTTCAGACCCACAGGATGGGAACTGGGTCTCTTCCAGCAGGCAGAGCCCTGTCTCTTCCTCTCACTCTGCGATACTCAGGATAATAGCTCAGAGGAATGAGGCAATTATAAGGAAATTATACTCAGGCCAGGAGTACTTTCAGGAACCAAACACCTCCCTAAAAGCGTGAAGGAAATGCAGCATTCACAAGTCTGCAATCTCTCTCACTACATTTTTACAGGTTCACATCCTACCTCCCACCCTCCTCATCCCAACCCCAGAAACATCTCCATTATTCAGTGTATCTAATGGCAGGAAAGTGTCTGGGAACTTCGGTGCTAAGCTGCTAATTGGGGTCTGTGGTTTGGAGAAAGGGGCGAGGGAAGAGGAGTTACTGCATTCCAGAGAAATTGTTCCAGTCTTCTTGTCTGCTGGAGTCCTTGAGGCCGGGCTGACTGACTCCTTACTCCATCCTGGAGCAGTCTCATGTCTGCAGCGCTAGAACCAGTAGCCAAAGGATTCGGGGCGCCTGAAGGTGGTAATGCTGAGGTCTCGAGAGCAGACAGGCTCCACTCTAGTTCACTGATGACTAAGATCAGGCTGGATACCCTGATGTCCCTCCAAGCCATTCAGCCGTCTCAACTTTGGGTTGGGGAAAGCCCTCAAACACTCAGCTTTTATGCACAGAAAGCCAGCACTAAAAGGGGCTTTGAAAATCACCTAGCCTACTCTTCTCATTTTACAGATGGGTAAATATAGACTCAGAGGGACAAGGCGATTTAGCACTAATGTTCATCTCTGAAATTCAGAATTCCCAATTCTTGGTCAGGAGAGAGCCACCTTGGTAGAGTGTCAGATGGGGCTGGTGTCTGAATCTTGACCCTGACATCTCAAATGCTCTGTGTTCTTGGCCAAGTTACTTAACCTCCCTGGGCCTGTTTCCCCAATGTTTAAAACGGGGGCGAAGATGGGTTTTTGTGAAGCTTTAATGAGATAATGTGTGTGGAAGTGCTTCATACATAACAGACTATCAGAGTGAATTTTCCTTCCCTGGTTTGGGTTTCCTCTGCACCCGTAGGCTACACACAGCTCTTTCTTGACCCCTACCCACTCCTCCTTTCTCCCCCAAGCCCCAGCCTGCACCCTCAGTCCTCTCTTCTCCTGCCCATCTGTGTGTCCTGACCCCTTCTCTCCGGAGTGAGTTGAAGACAAAGGGGTTAATGGCAAGAGTTCCTGAGTCTGTTCCGAGGTCTCTGCCTCTCTCTGCTTCATTCTTTTTCGTCTTTTCGCCTGTCTCTGATGGGCAGCACAGTTCTTATGCCACCAGCAGAGGCAGGGAGCAGAGCAAGGGCGGAGGGAACAGGCAAGTTCAGCACGCTGGCCTCTTTGCTCCTGGAAAATGAGCGCGATTTCCATTCCTTTCCACGGAAGCCAGGTCCAGCGAGGCCACAGGTTTGGCGACAGGCAGCGGGATGTTGCCGTGGTGAGTAACGGTCCGGGCGATGACCCTGCCCTTGGCTTGTACCTTGTGCCCCAGAGATGAACTTAGGGCCGATGAGTCAGGGCACACGACGGCGTCAACTTGGCTCCGGACCCCACACCAGCCCCTCAACACGCTGCACTATTTCTCCTCTCTGGGGAGCCCTCCAAACCTGATCTCAGCAAACGTTGCCAGGGCTCATTTGATCCACTGCGCCAGGGGGAGGGGGAGGCCCAGAGAGGGGGAGGGGGGTCCAGAGAGGGGAAGGTGCTCTCTCGTGCGGAGGCTGTGGACTCTCCCACACTCTCCGGGGCCCTGCCACCAGCCCTCACAATGAGCCACAGAGGAAAGAGTTAAACCTCGACAGACTTGATTTGAATGGCAACTCACTAGCTGTGCCCCCTTAAGTACCTTACCTAACCTCAGCTTCCCACCTGCACACAGTGTTAATGACAGCATCTCCTGGATCATCAAAGGACTCAGTGGGTAAGAGTATTTAAAGTGCTGCACACAGTGCCTAGACCGTAGTAGGTACTTAACATGCATGAGTCACCCTGTCCCACTCATTCCCAGACCCTGTCAACTTTTCTCCTCTCCATCTGCTTCTCCAAACATTGTCGGGGAGCGAGAGTAACCGGGCTGGGACTCACAGCAAGTTCATTCTCCTGCCTCAGGCTGAATTGGCCGCTGGAGGAAACCAAAGCCCAGAAACCTGGAAATCGTGTTCCCAGGAGGGGCCCAGAGGTCCTCCAGGCCTTGGTCTCCACGACAAGGTAAGAGAAGCTCCTGCTGGCTCACGTCCCAACCTCGACCCTGAGCACAATTTGATGGGAGCAGAGACAGGGAGAATGTGTTAAATCTTGTGTCTATCTCTTTCCCCGACCGCGAGGCCCTTGGAGGGCCCACTGAGCTCTGTGGACTGCAAGAGTGGCTGGCAGGGACCTGGGGGAAGTGATGCCCATTTGCACACCAGGGAAAGACTTGAGTGAGAGGAGCACAGAGGAGGGCCCTGCAGGGCATGGAGGAGCCTCTTTCAGACCCCGCCTGGCCACACTCACACAGACAGGTGCACGTGCGCGCCTGCTTGGAGGCACATTGCAAGGGGCAAGCCCGACACGCTCACTTCTCGGTGTTGCCTATGGGGAAGTAGGCGCATGGGAGCAGGTGGGCTCCTTGCCTGTGCCCGGTGCTCCCCCAGAGGTGCTGGGTGTCCCAGTCTTAGTCCCACGCAGGGAGGGCCGTCAGAGGCCCAGGCCTCATCCCTGAGCCCCTTGGAGGATGGCAGACCTAAAAAAGTCTCGGAGAAGATGGCCTAGCAGCGTCACCCGGGCTGGAAGTGGCAGATGTGGGGGCTCGAAGTCATGTCTTCTGACTCCACATCCAGTGCTCTTTCCACCGAAGTGAGAGAGCACACATGCATGCCACACACACTCGCACTGGCATGTGGGCACGCGTGTGGCTAACGCAGGCAGGTTACTGCTGCCAGGCCCTATTCTAAGGGGTTTACTTGTATTCTGTCACAGTGAACCCTTTTAACACCTGTGGGAGATAAGTACCTATTAATATTATACTCATTTTCCAGGTAAGAAAACTGAGGCACAGAGAAGCAATGCATCCAAGGACAAATAAGTAGAGTCTAAATGCTAAATGTGAACGCCAAGCAGTGTGGCTTCAGAACCCAGCCTCTTAACTGTCACTAGCTCTGCTGCACTGCCTGTCTGAGCTCACACACACTCATATACACGCACGCACACACACACACACATATACTCTCACACGTACACATACACACACGTTCACACACTACCACACACACACACAGGTCTTGGGTGATCTGGGTGCTCACCCCTGGATGCAGCAAAGATGTCAACCACAGACAGAGAAAGCTGGCTCAGGCCCTAGAGTGGACCCCCCTTCCTGGAAAAAAAGCAGAAATACCCTCTCCCCACCATCTCTCTTCTCCTGCCCTGCCCCAGCCCCCAGGTAAGGGAAAAAAAGAAAAATGCTCACCATTCCCTCCTCATCCCAACCCCATCTTCCCAATCCCCCATCTGCTTCCCTCCCTGGGGGCTTCCGTTTGCATCGCAAAGATGTCCTGGCAGTAGGGAGGCCAGAACAGGATGAAATATATGTAACATCTTATTAGTAAAGGACATCCGAGCCTCTAATTAAAATGTGCCTAATGACCCAACTTCTCTGTCATTTTTGCTCTTAGAGACATTAATTTAAAGTGACAGGTACTTAGGCAAAGGAAAATTAATTTTTCCTTTAAAAATTAAAGAGGAAAAGAGTGGCCCGCTCTTTCCTTTATTTATCTTTAAAACTTTAATTTATTTTTGAAATTCCCTCCCACTCTTCCGCAATAAAACCTGATGCTGGAGAATAATTTGGTGACAGGAAAGGGATTAGAAGAAAAATGTCATGGGGTAGCCTGGAGATACCCACTTCCCCCGGGGAGGGCAGGCTAGTGGATGCCCTGCAGGGTGGGGGGGCTGTTTGTGTTTCCCCTTTCAGGAGCCCCGGACTGCTCATCCAGAAGGGGAGCCCCGGACTGCTCATTGAGAAGGGGAGCCCCGGACTGCTCATCGAGAAGCCGGCCAGCTCACGGGCTATTATTGCAGCTGGAATTCCGGGGAACCTGTTTTCATCCAGGCTGGTTGACTTGGCTGCACCAATGGTAACCGTTTCTCCACGGAACAGGTGGTGGGCGCCTCCCCCCAACACACACACCAAGCTGCAGCCCAGCGTTCTGCCTGGGCGGGTTTCCCCAAGCAACAGGCCTCAGCCTTGAGCAGGAACCAGGTGTGAAATTGGATGGATGAGGCCATGATCCTCTCCCGGTCCTCTCTCCTCATGACCCCCGGGTCTCTTAGGACAGAGGGGCTTTTAGTCAGGGGTGGGGCCATCCCGGCAAGGGGTCAGGAGCATGGACTGGATGACACTCCAATCTCGGGGTTCGGATTCTGCACAAGTCCAGTGGGATGGGTCTAGAGGATGTAGAAAATGTCCTTAGTATTCATCCCCCTCCCAGCTTTTCTTTTATAGTCTTCGCTTTTCTGTCCAACAGGCTCCTCTGCGGACTCCCTGATGCTCTCTGCCTCTTCCGGCTCTACCCGGGTCCTACCCTGCCCCCTCCCCCAGCTCTCAGGTCTTGGCCCAGCCTGCCCCCTCCCCCCCAGTTCCTGAGCCCTCTCTGCTGCCCTGTCCTGGTGCTTCAGGATGTGAGCTTTGCAGTGGGGGTTCCTGGTGGGCTAGGGGAGAGAGAGTGAAGACAGGCAGGAGGGGAGGGAGGGAGGTGAGGCAGGAGGAGTCCTCCTTCCTAGAGACCTGAAGTCCTATTACTAAGCTCTCTTTCTCTCCCCCCCTCCATTCCCCACCTCCTCCCCACCCCCAGCCCAGCAATACAACTAATGCTAGGAAATCTGTAGGTTTTGCTTCCCAGGGAGCTAAAGGAGGCTTTTCTAGCAATTAGGCCAAGGCCTCTGATCTGAGGGACCTGTGAACACCTGGCAAGCAATAACTTGGTCCACTGGGCCCTGTGGGGAGGGCAGGAGGCGGGAGAGGGGAGCACTCAGGGCCTCTCTCCATTTCCTGGCCAAGGGACCAAGGCTGACTGGAAGGAAGGGCTGCTGCGGAGGCTGCTGTGGGTGCGGAGCCTCCGAAGTCCTGTATCCACAGGCCACCCAGCCCCTGCAAGGCCACCTGAGCTGCAGTACCCCCATGGCACAAGGGCCAGAGAGGGAAACTGGTGGAGCTGCGGCAGGAGGAAGGTGTGTGTGCAGGGCAGGGGAAGGAAGCCCAGAGGACCCGTGTCTGAGCTCCACCCCTTTCTTCCCTTGTGACCATGAGCACCATTGGCCTCCTCAGTAAAATGGGGATGATAGTAACACCACCCACTGCACAGGGCCCCTGGGAGGGACAGAAGAGCCAGTGGACATAAACTTGCTTGAAAGTGACAAAGGACCCCGCCCCCAATCTGCCGCCACCCCCACCCCTCTGCCCGCTTGCTGGGAGAGCTGCAATTCCTCTAACACATGGAGGAAAAAAAGGGCCGAGGTTTTAAAGATGCCTGTTCATCTCGCTTTGCATACATTTGCATATTGAGTTCAAGAGGCTCGTCCTAATTCTGAGGATGGAAAATAAAATAGATTAACGAATGCAAGATTAACAAATGCGACTCCTGCAGCAATTGTCTCCCTGGCTGCTCTGGGCTTGACACCCTGGGGACAAAGAATGTTCTCAAAGCAATCAACTTTTAATCCTCTCTGGCCAGAAGCCCCAGACAGAGGGACTCTGCCCCTCCCACTTCCACTCAGAGGTGGGTGCTGGGGGATCTAGGTGGGGGCAGGGCCTGGCGAGTGGGGGCCAGGGCCAGACCCTGGGGCAGGCAGCGACCCTTGGTTTACTCCTTTGTGAACTTGCAGTTTAGGATGTGGGCTCGGGGCCACTGCCCAGGTCTGAATCCTGCCTCTGCCACATCCTGCTCTGTGATCTTAGGCAAGTGAGCTAACCTCTCTGTTCTTGAGTGCCTCCGTGAGTCCAGTGGAAATAATAATAACACCTACTCCATAGGGTTAGTGTTGAGCTTGAATGAGTTATGTTTAGAGCTGTGCCCAGCACACAGTAAATGCTTGGTAAGTGTTGACTAGTATTATTACCTTTATCGTCACCGTCACTATTATCATCATCATCATTATTATGTGATAGAAAATGCCTATGGGACCAGGAACCAGAGACCTAGTTTTTAGTCTCACTCTGCCCCTCACCCGCCATATATGGCTTTGGGGAAGATCCCCCAACCCCTTTGGCCTTTGTACCCCAAAGGTGTTGGCCCAGATGCTCTTCAAGCTGTGACAAACAGATCCGGAAGAGTAAGATTTTAGCTTGCTTCAAGGCTGCCTGAAAACAGACTCAGACGCTGATTGTCACATGCAAAACACATGTAAAACACATGCAAATTTCCCTCTCCCTTGCATTCCGGAGCTCCTACACGTAATAAGGGCCCTTGGAGCCATCCCTGTGCAGGCCCCAAGAGCAAGAACCCTGCCCAGCCACAGAGACAAGTGCACCGCTCAGTTCCCCTCACCCAGCTTTTTTTGGGGTCCTGAGAAGAGCTTGGCCTTCCTGCTTCCACCCCCTTCTCACCCTGACGCCACCCACTACCCAGCCCCGCCCCCTCGGCCTTGATTGGTCTGAGAATCCCTCACCGTCTCCAGAGGCCGAGGGGCAGGATCAAATTCCATGTACATCTGCCTTGCCTGGCCCTTCACCCATTTTATCACGTTTCACCCTCACCCCTATGAGGGTATCAGGGTCCCCATCTCACAGATGGGAAAGTTGAGGCTTAAAACAAAGCAACTTGTAAGATGTCAACCACTAGAAGAATATCTGGACCCAAGAGACCTGCTATGCCAGGCTACCTTCCCACAGGTCGTGGGTCTCAGTTGGTCCAGTACAGAGAAAATAGAAGGGGTGGAAAGAACCACATGAGCCCCCTTTCCTGCCTCTCCACCCTCGAGGTGGAACTCCCTGCCCAGGAAGCCGGTGCCGTTGATAAAGGCTGAGAATCAGTGCTGCTGCCTGCCCGGAGGTTTCCGGAGCCCCATCAGTTGATGGCCTCTGAAAGAGAACCACCAAGTGCCACCACCGTGAACATGATCCCTGATCAATCCCAGGCTGGGCTTCTCCACCTGCCCTCCAGCCCAGCTCTGTGAATCCGAGAGGCGGAAGGGGGCCAGAAATCAGAAGTCAAGGGTCGGGTGCTCCTCTCCCAAATCCGGGAGGAGGCAGGTCCTGGGCTGGGGAGATGGTTAGGAGGGAAGATGGCGAAGGTCCCGACCACCAGCTCCGCTTCCTGGCTGCCACCTGCACCCTCTTCAGCTCCCTTCGCCAGCTGCAGCCCAGCTCCCACCCACGCCCAGTCCGTGGCCTGGCTTCCACCTCATCTCCTACCTACTGAGGCCCCTGCTCAGCCAGAGGCCCATTAAGTTGATTAAGAGGCGCATTCCGGAAAGGAGGAGCCATATTTCAGCCCCTAGAGGACCCTCCGCCCTCCTCCACCTCCACCCCTTCCCTCTCTAATGTTCCTCTCCTTCTCTCTGCCAAGCCCCTCCCCGCGCCTGCCCTGGCCCTGTCACTCACCCTCGGTCCCCTACATTCTAGGGCACAGAGACGTTGGCCAGACTCAGTCCGGCTGCGGGGTGGGATGGGCCAAGACCAGGCCAGGCTGACATTTGAGACAAGTGGCTGGAGAGGGAAACAGGAACCTCGTGCATCGATCGTGGAATTTAATCCTCTCAGCGGCTCTTCCAGGGAATTATTACCCCACTTTTTATAGATGAAGAAACAAAAACTCTGAAAGGTTAGGTAACTTGTTCTCGAGGTCGCCTGGCTAAGAGACAAAACCTCAGCCATTCTGAAGGCGAGCCCTGCCCACCCTGCGCACCCCTGCAATGCCCTCCACCACATCCCGCCACCTGCCCAGATATCGACTCAGGTTAAATGCATGAGATTCGCCTGGGAAACTGATGAAACAGATTCCTGAGCCCTCTCCCAGTGATTCTAGGCTGGGGGGTCAGCTCAGGGATCTGTATTTTAACAACCTCCCTTAGTGGTTCAGATTTGCAGCTAGGTTTGGGAACCACTTCATTAATCCATATCTTTCATTTTACAGATGGAAAAACTGAGACCCAGAGAGGATATACAATCAGTCCAATGTCACACAGCAAAAACCCAAAGTAGGACCTATGTCCCAGCTCCCTATCCATGCGAAGATCCATTAGCAGAGGGCAGCCAGGCCCCAAGGCTTCTCTGGCATGGCGCCCACCCTCACCCCCACCTCCCACCAAGTAACCAACTGTAGAAAGCTGGGGCAGGGCATTCTGCAGGAGAGAAGTGATCCGATGACCCCAACACCACTTTCCCTCTGGGCCTGGCATGGATGTGCTCGTGGAAAGGTCAGTGCCTTCTCTGGGCCTCATTTCTTCCATCTGTAATTTGGATCTCTGAGATGCACCCTTTCTCCTTCCTTCAAGTGAGCCCAGAATCAAGTGAGAATGAAAACACTGCAAATGCAGAGAGTGACTCTGGCCAGTTCCTTTGACAGTGTCAGGAATGGGTCACCTGATAAGTCACTTATTCACTCCCAAAACCCCGGGGATTGTGCTCACAGGCACCGCCACTCAGGTTGTTCCCATAAGATCTCACGGTTGTGTCAGAGGGACCTGGATTGCAGAGAAGCCACTTGTCTTTGACAAATCCATCACACTTCCTTGGGGCCGTTATCCCCACTGGATGGAGGAAACAAATCGTGGACCAGAGACAACATTCGGATGACAAACCTGCTCTGGGATTTGCCTGCGACTCTCCTATTTTTAGCACTGAAGTTCCCACATCCTGGAAAAATCATCAGTCTTATAGCAGAGGGAATGGCCTGAAAAAAAATAAGGCAAAAATATTTTCTGTCTCTTTAAAATATCCTCCACTCTTTTTTAAGAACTAAAACCCCTGAGAGGCTGAGGCGGGAAGGTAGCTAGAGCTCAGGAGTTCAAGACCAGCCTGAGCAAGAGCAAGACCCCATCTCTACAAAATATAGAAAAAAATTAGCCGGGCATGGTGGTGCATGCCTGTAGTCCCAGCTACTTGGGAGGCTGAGGCAGGAGGATTGCTTGAGCCCGGGAGTTTGAGGTTGCTGTGAGCTAGGGTGATACCAGGACACCCTACTCAGAGCAATAGGGTGAGACTCTGTTTCAAAAAAAAGAACTAAAACCCACATCCTTGTCTCAGGCCAGTGGTTGGGAGGGGCAGGATAATTTTTTTTATTCTTTGCATTGCAGGAGATAGCTCAGCCATCACAGGCCTGTGCCAGCTCCCCAGGTGGGCCCATGTGGGCGGAGATTACAGGCTTTGTCTTTGGCAGAGATGGGACAATTAGAATAGTTAACCACAATAGCCAAGAACTAAGGGCCCTCCCTTTAAAAGCTCTGTGTTTCTGCTGATGTTCAGTAAAAATTTGGATTTTGAGATGAGAAGGTCTACCATTTTTCCTGCTTTGCTGGCAAAGTAATAAACTTCTCTTTCCTTCTCCTCAAACCATTTGTTCTCATTCTTCTAATGTGGCCTTGAGGACAAGTGCCGAGCTTTCAGTAACAGTCTCAGACAAACCAGACTGGTGGCCACTCTGGACCAGAAACAATGTGCCCAGGGTCATGCGGCTTGTACCCTGTGGGCCTCCTATCTCCTTCCTCCCCCGGGATTTTATTTTCCTTTTTATGGTGAGGAATAGGCACTGATATCTGGACCTGGAAAATACTAATGACAATAAACAACAACAACAGCAATAATAGTATCATGTTTCTTCAATTCTAAGATGCCACTGATTTTAATTTAAAGTCAAGTTAGCAGCTAATCAGGACCAAAATGGGAGCTACATCACATTGCATGAAAGATGCATCATGACCCCAGAATCGAAATCTTGGAAAGGAAAACAACGCAGGCCCTCAAACTGAGGAAATACAGTAGTGATAATAAAACCGATAGACTCACAGCCCAACACACTCAGGGAGGGGCCCTGTCTGTTGGCAAAGCACCACCAGACGTGGCAGCTGTGGCGATTGTCTCCACCGCAGTGATGAGGAAACTGAGGCATAGCTGGGCATGTGGCCTCCCAAGGTTTCCCAGCTAAGCTCAGGCGTGGGTCTGTCTGTCTTGTGGACCCACGGACCTCTCGCTTCCTGACGATCTCCCTCAGGTTCCCAGCAGACATCTCAGCTAAGAAGGGCGGAGTCGGGGGAGGCTCTCCGTACCCTTCTGGGGACTAACAGCATTGGCTGCGGCTGTATAATACCAACGGTCTCATAATTTATGCAGCGGTTTTCATTACTTCCCTTCTCCAAAGGCTTGTTCAATAAATTTCCATTTTATGAATTCCAAAGTGCTTCGTGGAGCACAGAGCTCCACCTGGCTCCAGCTGCAGTAGAGAACAGAAGGGGCCAGAGAGGGTGGTGGGGGGTCCCCCAGGTCTCCACGTGCCAGGGGCTAGACAGCTTGCCTATGTGGGGTGGGGGAACCCCACGGGCTTGGAGGGCACCAGCCTGGGAACAAGTCCTGGTCTCTCCCCACATCCCAGCTTGGCGAGCCTGCGCCTCATCTTCCACATCTATAAATGTGGGAGGGATCAGTTCTCCCTTGTGGATTGCTGCGAGCGGTAAATGAGCTAATGGGAGTACAATACTCTACCTGGCGCACTGCAGTTATAACAAACGCTATTTTCTCTCCTTGCCTGTAGCTGTCTCCCTCAGGTAGTCAGTCACCCCCTCCTCCAGGGAGCCCCCAGGATTAACCCCACCTCAGGCCTCCTCTTCCTCTGCTCTTGACCCCCTCCTCAGCAATAGAAGACATATTAATACTTACTGATATGGAAAATCTCCAGGACATAGCGTGATGTTTAAACAAACAAGATGCATTTCAAAATAACTAAAAGAGTCCATTTCAAATGTCTCACCCCAAAAATTAACAAATGGGGTGATGGAAGTGTTATTGATAATTTTAATCATTGCACAGTGCATACATATATCAAAGTATCACGTTGTACTCCATAAATGTATACAATTATGATTTGTCAACTAAAAATAATATTAAAGAAGAGAAAGAAAATAAGATGCAAACCAATCTGTAGAATACAATTCAAATTCAATAAAATATACTTTTACATGTATGAATATGTACATATATAGAGATCTGTTTAAGCACAGAAAAATCAATAAGTAGATTTCACAAACCGTTAACAGTTTTTAACCCCTGAGGATAGGACTTAGTGGTAAGGAGGGACGATTTAAATTTATTTTTGTATAATTTAATTTAGTGAAATTGGGGGTGATTTTTTGACTTTGGAGTGGATATTTTTTATATATTTTTGAAATTAAAAAAGGAAAAGAAAAGATGACTCCTCCTCTGAGGAATATGAAATCTCCTCCCCTCACCGCTCCAAGGAAGACACAAGATGTCAATTTTCAGGTGCCATGAACACTTGAAGCCAGAAATTTTGAGGGGAATTTTTGCACTGAGATGAACCGGGCTCTGGTCCCTGTTCCCTCTCTCAGACCCACCTCCACTTTCTGTCCTCTTCCCCCTGTCAGGGGACCAACCTGTCCTCCCCTGGCATGTGCCTGGTGAATTTGCACGTCAGAGGACCTATCTGGTACCTGAGTCGCTCTCAGAGGGGAACCGAGGACCAATCAGGAACTGGAGCTGCTCCGTTCACCATCTTGGAGATGCACCTGTACCCACCGCAGTCGCCATGGCAACACAGCTGCACCAGGGGGCGCTGCCCAGGAAACAGGTTGCCCGGAAACAGGGCTGAGGATGGGCAGGGTCTGACCAGAGAGAAGCGCCCTCCCCTCTTTCTCAGGAGGAGGCAAAGAGAGGGGAAGCCAGCCAAAGAGACCCCGTCAGTGAAGGGGGGAAGACCTAACAAGCCTCTCCCCAGCCTTGGCCTCAGTTTCCCGCTATGGAGGTGAAGAGACAACAGCAGATGAATGATTTCTCGGGACCTTTCTGTGTCCAGGAATTGGTGTCCTGGCTGGAGAAGGGTAGACCCAGATCCCAGAGGGTCTGGGCTCTGCCTCAGACAGCCTTGGCTTATGAATAAGCTTTGCCCTGAATGTTGGAGTCTCCCTGTGCCTCAGTTTCCTCAGCTGTATAAAACAGGGATAATAGAAGTACCTGCCTCTCCTGATGATTGTAAAGAATAAATATAGCTCTGCTTGTAGGGTGTAAACTCTCCTTATATGTCAGCTATTGTGATTAAAATGTCTGGTACTTAGTAAATACTCAATACATATGTGCGATTATTATTAATTCTCCCTCATCCTAGCAGGTTCCAGACAGCCTGCACCCTCGACTAACCCATTAACAACTATTTGGTAAGCATCTGCACTCTGCCAAGATTTGCCCTAGGCCCTGGGGATACGAAGATTGAATACAACAAATAATTCTTGCTGTGCGGGACTGGAAACCTAGGAAATTGCTGAAGCCCGCGGAGGGAAGACAGTGACACTGTGTGATCTGTGCTGGGATGGCAGAAGAGCAGAGTCGGGGAAGGCAGGCAGGGCAGGTTGTCCTGAGGCAGCACCACCTGAGCTCAAGTTCAAGTAGGGGCCTGGCCCTGGGACAGAAAGGCGTTCCAGGCAGGGAACAGCATCTGCGAAGGCACCAAGGTCAGTGACAGATCAAGTTGTTTGTGGGATGGCAAGGAGCACAGTGCAGCTGGAGTGGGGACTGGGAGGGGGAGGTAGAGACAGCTGCAGAGGCAGACGGTGACGGGCCTTGAATGTCATCAGCCTGAGGATGAAGAGAGCCCTGGGGAGCCTTAAGCAAGGGAGGGACAGGAGGACGCCTGGAGAGGGCAAAGCAGAGGCAAGGAGAGCAGCAAGGAGGAAATTGGCCAGGTGCGGGCATGGAGAGATCCCGTGCTCATGGCCCTGTGGGCCTGTCCCCAGCCCTCATCCCGTGGGGACAGGTGTGATTTGGAAAGAAGCCGCGTCTAGAGGCTGAAGCAATACCTTTGTGAGTTCCTCATGTGCCTCGCCGTGGCCCTAACGGCCAGTCCCAAAAGGGAGCTCCCACGCAGTCCCAGCAACTACACTCACTGGATTAAGTGTCGTGCCTCCCAAGAGAAGGCCAGTACAGTGCAACGCTCACTGGGATGTGTGCCTCGGGGCTGCACAGTCACACCTTGGATCTGGGGTCAGAGGCTCAGAGGTGGAGGGGGACTGGGAGATGTTGCCATCTGGCTCTGGGAGGCCCTGCAACCCCTCTGGGAGGGAGTCACCCCACTTTCCCCAGTCCCTTTCTTTGGAGACCAGGAGAGCCCTGAGCTCCTTGGTGAGCTGGTGCTGCTGTGACCAGGAGACGGGGTGGCCAAGGTTTCTGCAGGTGGGAGTCCCGTGACATCCTCCTCCCTAGTGCTACAGATGAGGGAGCCGAGGGTCAGCGAGGCGTGACTCGCACAAGGCTGAGAAACAAACGAGTGGCAGCAAGTGAGGGGCCCCTGAGCCGGGTCCCTTGCCAGCCTTCCCTCCATCTCCTCAAGGACCAAACGGGCAGTGTCTGGAGTCTGAGCCGCCGCGGCATCTCCGCTCCAGCCCCACCCTCAGCTGCAGGGAGAGCCAGACCTGCCCTGTTCTTTCATTCTTCTTTCATGTTTTTAATCTTTTCTCTTTGAGCTCAGCTTGGAGTGAGGAAATGAAGTGAGGGTTCTCAATGACGGGGGACGGGAAGAGACCAGCGCTGGGAGCGAGGCTCGGCCTCTTCTGGTTCCCCAGAGGCCCCAGGATTTTACCCATTTTTCAGCTGGGCGCAAAACAGAAGGGGCTTGGAACAAAGCCCTGTAAAGAAGCGGCATCACTCAACTGGGAGGTTAAGAGAAGACAAGGACAGGGGATCAGGGACACAGGACTACCGGCTTGCAAACCCCGCGCCTGCGAGCATCCTCTGAGACAGCAGCCAGCAGGAGCCCTTCTGAGCCCCCCTGGTCCCACCTGCAGCCCAGAGTGATGCAGGAGGGGAGGGAGGAACAGAAGGGAGGGGACATCCTCCCACTAGACTGTGAGGTCCTGAAGGGTAGGAGCTGGGGCTTCAGAATCAAACGCGATAAACTGTATTTCATCAAAGTCCAATAAATGTCACAATGGAAGAAAGAAATAAGTATTAAGCACCTATTATGAACCAGGCCCTCTGCTAGGAGAATTTTTCTATTTTTGCCTCATTTAATATACACTTCAACGTGCTCAGAGAATTGCAGTCGTCCCCATCTGGCAGATTAGGATCTGAAGTCAGAGAGGTTACCTTCATCTCCCAAAGTCACACAGCACATGAGTGGTGGAGTTGGGATTCATACTCAAGGCAGCCTGGCCCTGAAATCTGTATTTACTCCTCCCCAGCATGCCATCCCCGAGGCGGGGGAGCCGTGGGGGAGAGAGACTCCCACAGAGCAGCCGCTGGGTCTGGAATCCTCCTCGCTCCGCTCTGCATCTGCTGCACGAGCTTTCATTTCAGCCCGGTTCCTGGAACAGGGCTCCATGTCAGTGCCTCATTCGGTATTTGAGAATAAATGTTTACAAGGAAATAGAAACTTCCCAAATTACTTTTTCTCCAAATCTGACCTTTAGGTCTTGCTTTTAAAGGGCACTGCGTCTGGGTGTCTACTGCGGCTGGGGCACCGCATTAGAGACACAGGGTGGGAAGGCAAGGGCCCTGGGGTTGGGGACAGAGTGACTGTCCCCCCACTGCAGGAACAGGACGCAGACCCGTAAGGGAGGCCAGCCAGGAGAGGAGAGGGAATTACTGCCCACTGAGAAGCAAGCAGGCGCCCGGCACTTTGTGGCCCCTTTTACACCCAGGGCTGCATTTCATCCTAAAATAGACCAGCCAGGAAGGCACTTTCGTCCCCATTTTATAGAGTGCAAACTGAGCTCGGAAGTAGCAGAATCAGGACTTGAATGCAGGTCACCTGGCCCCAGACCTGTGTTTTTCGGTGGCATCACACTGCCTGAGGGCGAAATGTCCCCTGTTGGATGTGCCAGCAGCCAAGAGACCATGTCACTCTGCCCCTCTGGGGAGGAGGACATGGCCTCCTGGCACATGACTCAGCAGACCGGACCCATGGGAGTGGCCACCAGCAGCAGTCAACCCCCCGACACACTTGTAGACCCCTCCTTCCTGACAGGAAGTCTGAGTCATGAGGAGTCTAGGGTTGCTCTACCCTGTCACCCCAGGGGCCCCAGAAACTCCAGGAAAGGCTCAGAGAGTCCAGGAAGCCCACACCTGGGTGGCCATTAAGGATTCTCCCTGCATTTGGCACATGGAGAAACTGAGGCACAGAGAAGAGCAGGCACCTAGCCATACCCACCTGGTGGGAGGCTGAGACAAAAGCACTCACACCCGACACCCCTGTGGGAGCCCCTCCCCCACACAGTTGGGGGCCATTTGAGAGAGCTGGGCCCTGGAGCCAGTACCAGCCAGTGGGTGTTGGGGGTGAGCGAACAACCAATGAATGTTTCCTTGGTCCAGAGGGTACTTATCGCTCAGGGTTCCAGTGGGGCTTAATGACACGGCACACAGAAAGGATGCAGCCCCAGAGAGACCGTAGGTTCATCACTGCGATAAAGAGCTCACTGTGCACCAGGCGTTCCAGCATGGCGTCGTGCAACCCTCCGGTAAACGAGAGATCAGCGTGCTCACATTGTCATATTGCCAACGATGACACGGAGCGGCATGGCCAGGACCCCAATTTCCCGTGTCACCGACCCCAACGCCCATATCTAATGGTGCCCCCCCTCCCCCAGCACGGCCAGAGTCGGTGAGGACTGTGCGCCGCCCCTCTGCCAACCAGGTGCCTCCAAGCGCCTGGAAACAGGCTGAGCTGGGAGCAGGCCGGGAGCCGGAGCTGTCAGCCCCCATCTGCGTGGGAGTGACGCCTGCTTCAAGTTCCCGCTCCCATTCAGGGGCTGTGATTGAAGGCCCCCGAGGGGAATCGCCGTCTTCCAGGATGAGGGTGATTATTAGCAGGGTAATGACTCTGTGTCTATTCTTAAGCAGAGGGCCGGCGCCAGGTGCAGGGTTCCTCAGCGAGCCCCGCTTCCCACGAGCACTGTTCCAAGTCACGGGAAACCTGTGCTCAGGTCCAGCGTGCACACGCCGGTGGTCCAGGGCTCCGCCTCCTTGAGTCGTGGCTGGAACTCGGGCTGCCCTTGAGTGGTGAGCTGTCTGAAGAGCTCTCAGCCAGCTCAGACTCCACCTTGCTGTGCCGACTGTCAGAAGCAGGGAGTTCTCTCTCAAGTTCGACCTGTAATGGAAAGGTCACACACACCGGGCTGAGAGTCAAGGGGCCCAAGGTCCAGTGCCAGCTCACGACCACCAGGCTGTGCATCTTGGGGGGGCTCACTGCCCACCCCTGGGCCAGAGGAGGAAGCTCTGTCAGCTTAGAGTTCAAACCCAAGACATGCTGCAGATCACTCTCATTCTGTGGTTCAGACTCCAGAAGGGCCAGGTAGCCCCTTCTGCTGCCCTTGGTCACTGCAATCACATCATAAACCAAGAGAGAAGGTCTTGGGAGAGTAGATTCCATCTACTCTGCTCTCTGCTCTTGGGGCCAAGGTGTGTAGCTGTCCCTGCTTGTGACACTATGTTATAATCAAGAATGTCCCCCACGAAGAGCTGTGCCTTTCTCACCAGCATGGCTGGGTCTCCAACCACACAAAAGGGCCTCGATTCCCAGAGCAGTGCTGCACCTTCCTATTCTCAGGTCCCCCAAAACCCCCTGTTCACTGGACTCAGACTCCACCTTCCCCCAGATCTGGAGCACCAGGCTGGGTTGGAGCCTCCTAGAGCCTCACCCCGCCCCCACCCCTCGGGAGATGTTTGAAACGGCACACGGACAGTGGGGAGGGGGCACAGAGATGTCCCAGACCTGCTGACGCTCTGACAGCCGTGCAGCCCTCAGAGGAGCCACCGGAACCCCAGGTCCTCAGGCCAGGCTGGGCAAGCAGGGCAGGAGGCCTGCGGTTCCCTCTCCCATCTAAGTGCTCCGGCAGGGGAACCTACATCTGCTCTGTTCTGCTCCCAGCAGCCCACCTTCCCCGCAGCCAGGTCCAGGATGGGGACTTCTCCCCGCACAGGCTCAAAAGGAGTAGGGAAGGGTGGCAGCCAGGTTGGGGGCCTGGAAAGAAGGGGCCAAGGTGTTTTCCTGTGTCTATTGCAAAAGTTGTGTAAAGAGGGGCTTAAGGGCACCAATCTGCTCCAAAAGGAGGCCTGTGCACCGCAAGCCTGCTGTTACCGTGCAAGCTGTTTCAGATCAAAACAGCCACACTTTCTCAAGCTTTCTTCACACTTTACGTGAGGTTGAGAAATCATCGATTTGCCCATATTAAGACAGGCACTAATGGATGACTTTAGAGGTGGGTGAGGAGGGAGGGAAGCCGATGAAATTGTGGGGGACCTGAAGCCACTCTAGAAAGCCTTGGCAGGACACAGACCTCTCCCCTTGCTTCTTAGAAGGCTGAGCGTGGTGAGTCCGTTCCTGAAATCTACCAGGGTTTCTCCCCATCCCCTTCTGTGGAAGACAGTTTTTGGGAAGCTTTCGCGTGTAAGTCTTGAATGAGTGCTTGTAGGCTGAACGAAGGAAGAACTGGGGCCCCCAGGGCCTTTAGGAGGCTGGTCTCCAAAGACCAAGTTGCTGGAGGGCGTGCAAGCCTGTTTACTCCTTGGCAGAAACACAGGTCTCCCTGGCTTCAAAGAAAAGAGGCTTAAAAAGGCGTGGGCACCAAGACGAAGACATCAAAAGTCTCCTGCCCACTGCCAGCCTGATGCGTTAAGTGCAAATGAAGCTGAAATGTGCCGATTCGATTTCCCTTGAAATGTACCTGTCAGCCCGGAAGGAAAAGATTAGAGAGCTGGGGCTTTTCTTGGCCTACCGCATCTGCCCTCCTCCCCAGCCCCCAATCCCACAGCCTCCGCATCCCTCCACACGTCCACGGAAGATCTTCCTCCCGAGGTTGACTGCCCCTTCTGTGGGTGTTCTGGAAAGGGAGCGGTGTCGGGGTTGAAGGCGGCGGGCTGGACAGAATGGCTGTGTAAGGATCTCAGTGACAGGAAGTGACTGAGGACGCTTTGCTCTTTCTTTGGGGGCAGTGAGACATCTACCTAAGGATTTAACAGAAGGACACAGCCCCTGTCCCATCCCACGGATGCCCGAGCCTGGTGGGACGGACCGAATTCCTACACAGGGGAAGACACAGCCCAGCTGGGGAGGGAGGGTCCCCCTAGTCTTAGGGGACAGAGACCATTGATGCCTGCCAGAAGTCTCCACTCTCATAGAGGGGACACGGCCCTGCCTCAGATGAGACCCTAGTCTGATGGGGGACAGGTGGCTCTGCCCAAGGTCCCCTATCTGACGGTCACTTAGCCTTCCCAGCATCTAACAAACACTCAGAGAGCAGAGTCCCTGGATGAGCCTTTACCAGATTTGCCATAAGCAAGGACAGCTGCCAGGCATCTGGGCAGCAGATGCTCTCCTCATCTGCTCCCCGGTCCTACCCAAGGATCCAGGACCTGTCCCCAACTCACACTCCGAGCTTGAGCAGGGCTCAGCCTGGGCTGCCCCTACCACCTCGCCCACTGTCTCCCTCCGTCAGCATTCCCAGCTGCACGTCTGGGAAGCCCGGTTCTTAAGACAGAAACGGTCGTGCACCCTCAGCCTGGCAACGGTGCCTGAAAATCAGCAGCAAAATCAATGCACAGTTGTTGAGTGCTTACCACGTGCAGGGCATACATGGTGTGCTCCAGTCCTGACCGTGGAGGACTCCCTGTCCCAGACACACTGCTGTAGCAAGGGTACCTGCACGAGTCCCTGGAGAGCACAGAGGAGGGAGTGATTAATTCTCCCTGGGCTGGGGGTGGGGTAGAGAGGCTTCCACCCAGAGGAGGGGACATTTGGCCCAGGCCCTGAAAACTGGGCAGGAATTTGCCAGGTCGGGGAGGAATGGGCATTCCGGCAGGGAGCAGAGAAAGTAAAGGCTCGGGAGGGACACAGCTCCCCTGCAGCCAGAACCAGCGAGACTCGGGTAAAGAAAGACTCCAGCCCGTGTCACCTGGAGGTCTTGTTAGAACACAATTCGCCAGATCCACCTCCAGAGTTTCTCATTCAGTAGGTGATACTGATGCTGCTTACTAGTCCCCGGACTAGGATGAGAACCACGGTTGTAAAGGGTCATGGCAAATTGGATTATTATTCCCAATTCCTCAACTCCTCTTTGTAATAGAATTACAGATCTGTTCCTTTTGCCGCGTGACTTGCGCCTGCGATTAGAGGAGGTGAAGTATACTTTCCCGCCCCACTGGGCTCGGCCATGTGACTTGCTTTGGCCAGTGAAGCATTAGGGGACCTGAGGTGTGCAGACACTTTAAATGTGCTTCCGCCATCTGCCGTGGGAAGAGCACGTTTTGGGGACCCGCTGGGCCCAGAAAGGGAGCCAGGGGCACAGTGTCGAACCCAGCCTACAGCCTGACACAGAGCTGCCCCGACCCACCTGAAGACCCACACGTGAGAAAAAGACGTGTTTGGGATGGTGAGGCACCGAGACGTAGGGGGTGTTACACGGCATCATCGCAGCAGAGACATGGTGGATACAAAGGCTTTGAATGACGCGCTGAGAAATTTAGGATCGATACAGGTAGGAGAATGATAGCTGTAGAGTGAGTCTAACTGGGCAAACTGGAGGCAGGGAGGCACGTAGGAGGCTGTTGCCACGTTTCAGATGAGACGCAGCATGAGGCTTCCAATGAGCAGAGGGAAGACAGGAGCGAAAGGGTGGAGAGGTACTGAAGTGCCGGACTCCACAGGACCCAGGGACCAACTGGCTGAGGAGAGGGGGGAGGCAGGAGCCGTCCATCGATGGCCGCACTTCCGCCTGGACAGCAGAGAGGAGACGGAGATCACGGAGGCCTTCCGGTCCGTGTCGCCCCAGGAAGGGCCGCCGCACAGGGAAGCCAATAAGCACGCGGGGCTGCCCCCAGGCCCCACCGCCCGCCCCGCGCAGGTCCTGGGCACACACCTGGGCAAGGGGGACCCCCCCACAGCGGCATCCAGGAGCTGCAGGGAGGAGCTTGCCGGCTGAGGAGCCAAAGCCGCAGCAATTTATGTTGTTTTTCTCCGATCCATTTGGTTCTAAGTCAGCTGTAGACGAGCTTCGCCCACAACCGCCGGTCTTTTAATTTAATTATGTGGCGCTGGGGGCGTTTTTTCCCCCTAGCAAATAAATCAGAATTGTCACGTTGTAAATAAACAGCCCTCTTCCCTCACTCAGCACCCACCATGCACCGTCACTCTCCAGCCAGCATGCACAGCTGCACGGCTGGAAGGGAGGGCGGCCACCAGGGATCCCAGAAGAAAGCAAGGGAGCCGCCCTGGAGGGACGGGAGTGACAGACATGCCCAGAGCTGCCTTCAGAGCCAAAGGGACCTCGGGGAGAGAGCACTTCTGCAAGCCTCCGCCAGCTAGAGATCTCAGGGAGACCGGCAGCAAGCTGGGCCACTAGGGCAGATACTCAGCCTCTCTGAGCCTCAGCCTTTCCACCCAAAAAATATCCTATTGTGAATCAAAATAAGTCATAGCTACAACAGAGCCTGTAAAACGTGAAGCGTTTGACTATCTAGAAGCGTGTTGTGGCACAGCTGTAGTGCAGCATTTACGGGTGCAGCCTTAAACTTTGTCCCGGTTGCCTCGCTTACTGTGTGAGCTTCGGCAAGTGACTTAACCTCTCTGAGCCTCTGTTTCCTGATCTGTAAAAGGGGACTCTTAAGGGGAGTCGACTCATAGCATTGCTGTGAAATGTAACCGAGGTACATGGAAGTGTCTAGAAGGGAGCTGGCTCGTAGTCAGGGACTGACAGGCGTGAGCTATTCGTGTTGGAGAGGCTCAGTGTCCCTCCAGGTTACTCAGCCTGCTAGTACCCAGGCTGAATGCTAGGAAGAGCGAGAAGCAGAGATGATTGGAGGTTCAGGAGAGCACTGCAAGAATTCTTTTCAGCTGAGTTGTCACTCTTGCAAACGAGAGCTCACTGTGGAATGTGTTGTCCCCCTGCACACGCGCGCACGTGCTCACACACACACACACACACACACACACACACACGCGCGCGCGCGCGCGCACACAATGAGGAAAGCAACGTTGCAATGGCAGGTGGCCCGGCTGGGAGGGAATAAGTAAGGAGGGGAGATGCCACCAGCACCTTCCCACATAGCAAGAAAGGATGGAAGTCCCTCCTCTTGGTAATCGCAAAAGGGGCCAACAGGAAGAAAGGAACTGAAATTAGTTCATTTCAGAAATATCACTGATTCATCCCCTACTGTTCTCAGTGCTGCAAATAGAGCTGTGAAGAAAACTGACGTCCCTCCTTCCTTGGAAAATCCCTTCTGTGTGATGAGATGGGAAAATTCTGGGCTCTGGCATCAGGCACCATGGCTGTGGACCCTCTCTTGCCATCTTTAAATTCTGTAATCTTCGGCAAGTCCTTTAAGATCCCTCCTCACCCCCCGTTTTCCCCTCTGTAAGCAGGGGTGATAATTCCTGCCTTGCAGTGTTGGCGTGAGGATCAGATGAGACTTCCTGCCTTTTAGGGGTTCCGTAAATGCTTGCTTTTAGGTTCCACGTTGTTTTAGTTGTTCCAGTCTGTGCAGCAGAGACTGCTCGTTGTCATTCTTTCCTGAGGACTGGAAGCTCTAGGTTTTAACTGGGCACATGGCCCTCTGAAATCAACTACATTGCCCAGCCTCCCTTGCAGCTAGATTTGGCCCGCGTGTGCGAGAGGGGGTGTTGTGCACCTCTGGGCTGTGCTTTTTTTTGAGACAGAGTCTCACTCTTTTGCCCGGGCTAGAGTGCTGTGGCGTCAGCCTAGCTCACAGCAACCTCACACTCCTGGGCTCAAGGGATCCTTCTGCCTCAGCCTCCCGAGTAGCTGGGACCACAGGCATGCACCACCATGCCCGGCTAATTTTTTCTATATATTTTTAGCTGTCCAATTAATT
>CAUYSK010010301.1:0-28868 GCA_963575035.1 Avahi laniger | reverse complement strand
TTTGCCTGCCCCCTCCTGCAGCAGCAGCGTTGGCGTGTTCTTCTGCGGACCCAAAGCGCTCTCCAAGACACTTCAAAGGATGTGCCACTTATATTCGTCGGCTGACCCCAGGGGTGTTCATTTCTATTACAACGAGGAAAGCTTCTAGAGTTTGGAGGTAAGTCCGAGTGTTGCACAAGGTCAGGGGTCGGGTATCGTCTGGGTTGCAACTACTCAACCTCGCCATCGTCGTGCACCAAAGCCGCCACACGCAATAACCGCGTAGCTGCATAGGCATGGTTGTGCTCCAACAAAATTTTATTTATCAACACTGAACTCAAATTTCTTAGAATTTTCTTATATCATAAAATATTTTTTAACTTTTTTCAACAATTTAAAGATTCAAAAGTCATTCTTAGCTCCTGGGCCATCTAAAAACACATGGTGGGCTAGGTTTGCCCTGTGGCTTATAGCTTTCTGATGCCTGACATAGGTCATCTTTCCTACACTTGTTTTCATGCTTAACATTCCTTCTAAAGTGGAAAATCATCTTGTGGCTTGGCCCGAAGTCTCCCTTAGAAATTATTTGACGTTTTCGTTACCCTGATGGCAGAGACACGTGCCTTACACCCAAACCTGATCTTTTGTGCTTTAAACTTAAGCTCCTTTGTGCTTTTGTTGATCTGCTACAGACCAGAGAAATTAGCAACAGAGGTCATCTTTCACGAAAGTCCTTTACATACTTGAAAAGATAATGAAATCATCCCTTAACTATCTCCTTTGTAGTCCAAACAATACTAAATTCTTAACCTTTTGGCCTAGGATATATATTCAAGTGTTTCAATCATGCTTGTTGCTTTTTTTCAAATTCACTTCCATTTCTTCACACCCTTTAAAAATACATTGACCAAAATGAGACATGATGTTTTAATAGAAGCATGACTAGTATAAGGCAAAAGAGTGTCTTTTTTAGATCTTATATGCCATGTACGTACAACTAGATTCTATGTTTGCCTGTCTCTTTCTCTTTTTCTCTCTTTCTTCCTTTCCTTCCATCTTTCCTTTATTCCTCCCTTCCTTCCTTCTTTCCATATTTCTTTCTTACTTTCTTTTAACAAATACTTTTTATTACTATCACATTTTGGTCTATGGTCATCTTTGACACTTACATCCCTACTCAACTTATGCCCCACAAAATAACTTGGAAAATTTTTTTTTATTTCAGCATATTATGGGGGTACAGATGTTGGAAACTTTTTTTATTTCAAATTCCCATTGAACCAGTCTTCCCATATCATGTAGCTGTTTTACCCCAAAGTGTTCCCAAAGCAGTCCTCACAACTTAAAGTTTTCTCTACTAGTATTGGTTAATTATTTGGAATTTTTATTTATAACATTTCAAGATTGCTTTGAAGTTTAGCCCTGAATACCAACACTAGTATGTATAATAACTTAGTAATAGTTTCAGATTTAATAAGTGATATCACAAATCTTTTGTTTAGGTTAAAATCAAGTCATTGACCCTGAAGGACTCCTCCAGGAATTCCTGTGACTGCCTGTTAACATGAGCATCCTGTTGGGAACCAGTGAATGATAACTAACCATTGAGAACAGCACACCGCACCATGCTTTGTTAGCTTATAAATAACATGCCATATGCAGTAGAACAAAAACATTTACTGAAATTAAAATGCATTATGTTTTTCAAATGCTTCTTATCTTTGTGGATTGTCATTCTGCCATAAAAGAGAATTAAATTAGTCTGACATGATGTGTTTTTACAAAGTCAGGCAGCCTCTTACGCTCTTCCAAGTATTTCTAAATTATAAGTTGACCATTTCTTTTACTTTATTCTCAGATATTCATGTTAATTCTATGATTCCTATGATATTGATGTTGATTCTCTAAGTTAGGTATATCCCATGATGTCTCAAAAATGATTTCTACTAACTCTGCACTACATATTTCTTAGTATCTTTCAGTATTATTTGATGCATATAATTCAAACTCTACTAATTTTAATAGACATAGTCTTTCTATGTAATTATTTCTCCATTTAAGTTTGATTCAGTCTTTGCAACTAGAAATTTATGCAGTCAAATGTAATCTTTACTTTAGCAGGCAAATTAAATGCATTAAATTTTTTTCTCTTGGTCATATTTAATTATTACTTTTTTCCTCTGTCTATTTGAAAATAAAATGTACTTTTTGATCATCTAATTTTGTTTAATAAATTAGAATATGCCTGTCCTTAAACACAAATTTTGCCATACTTTTTTTTTAACCTCTGGGGATACTGTTTGCATTTTCTTTTTGTTTTGACCTTCACACTACTTCCCTACATACTGTATAGAATCTAACCTATCCAGATGGGAAAAAATACAAAAATCAGTAGATTTCTTTAATGCAGCAATAACCAAATAGAAAATGTGGATTTTTTTTTAAAAGAAAGGAAATAGTCTATTCAAAATAGAAAAATACAGCAAGCCTATAAATTCATTTAACAAGAATTATACAAGATGGTTTGATAAATGAACAAACATTTATAGTGAGACATTTTTAAATAAGTAAAAATAGCATGTTCCTATATGAGAATATTGACTATTACTAAAGATATCAATCAGCTACATTCCTGGATATTCACTGGGGCACAAATGTAGAAAGCAAAACTGATAAGAGAAATGTAGATTTTAATTAAAGAGAAGAAAGTGAAGCATTTTCCATGGTTAACAATAGAAATGCTTAGGTTTATTTCAGTTGGCACTTTTCATTGAATTTATTTCTTCCTACTGTGAGATTTAATTTAAAATATAAAGAAATTTTACTGCCAGAAAGGTTTACAGAAGTTGCTTATAAAATATCTTGAGATATTCCAGGCTGTTATCATAATTGGATGAATAGAAAAAGGGAGTAAATTAAAAAGAAATATACATTCCACCCACAAAAGAAAAAATTTGCTCCAAATTAACTAATAGGTTAAATACAATTTCAATCAAATTTTAATTCTCTTTAAATTTTTTGAAAGGGTAGATATTCAAAAGTTCCTCTAGGAGAATACATGACAAAGAGAGATGCAAAAAAGATGTGAAAAAGAAAATAAAGGAAACAAAGGAAAAAAAGGAAAGAAGAAAGGAGAGAAGAGAAAGAAGGGAAAAAGAAGAAAAGAGAAAGAATAGAAAAAGAAAAGAACAGAAAGAAAGGGAAAGGCACCCCTAACCCTAGCAGTCTGGGAGGCCCAGGTTGGAGGATCACTTGATCCCAGGAGTTGGAGGTTGCAGTGAGCTATGATGACACTACTGCACTCTACCCAGGTGACAGAGGGAGACTTTGTCTCAAAAGAAAAAGGGAAGGGAAGCAAAAGGGGAAAAAGGGAAAGAAAGGGACATTCTCTATCCAGAAGCATCATCTGTCATGAAGAAGGGGACATTAAAGCACCCAGAAATGAACAACAGTAAGTCTGACAGCTGCCTTCTCAAAAGCATCCACAGAGACCAGATGATAATGAAATAATATCTTCGGAGTGCAGAGAGAACATAACTATCAATTGAGAATTTTGTCCTCAGTGAAATTATTATTCCAAAAGTGAAGGCAAAATATAGATATCTCCGAACAAAAGAAGACTGAAATTTACCTACCTCACTGAAATAACTAAAAGGATATGTTTAGAGAAGGAGGAAAGTCAATTAATGGCATGCAATAATTAGTGATGAGCAAAGAGATTGAAAAACGTTTTGTCAAAATCTCTAAGAGCTGCCTGTAAAAGAAGATGAATGATTGATTGTTTCAGAAGGAAGTTTTTTTCTAAATAAAACTAAAATACTGGACAACGATAACAGGAAAAGATGGGGGAATTAACTGGAATTAAGACATTCCAAAGTCCATATATTGTTCAGGAGGATGAAAGAAATGTTGATTAAATGTTGCCTTTGTAAAATTGTATAAGTAAATTAACAAGGATAACCTTGAATGAATTCACTGCTCACCACCATTTCTTTTAACATAATTTCTCTATTCTTTTTTATTGAGCCTAAGCTGCTAATCTGTTTGATTGTCAGGCAATATGTTTTAAGCAGGGCTCATGAGTGTTATATTCCCTGATTTAATTGATATTTGAGAATGCCAGCCTGTTGCTTTTTTACTCAACTCATGTTTCACTGAATATAATGTTCTTGGAGCATATTTTCTTCCCCTCAGAAATTTGAAGACATTACTCCAGTGTTTTATGAATGTTACTGTGGCGAAGTCTGAGGCCAACTTCATCCTCCGTTTGTAAGTAAGTTACTTCTTTTTGCCTGGATGCCTAAATAACTCTATCTTTGAAGTTCGTAACTTTTGGGTATTGAATATTTCACAGGAATTTTTCCTGTATTACAGAGTATTTTTTGAGCAACATGTTTTCTTGATTTCAGAAGAAATGTTTTGCATTAGGTGTTTTACTATACTTCTATTTCCTTTGTTTGTCTCACTTCAGAGATGTCAATTATCCTTATATTGGATCATTTTTTTCCACTCTGTTAGTTTTTCTAATTACTTTAAACTCTTTGTCTCTTTTATTTACATATGATTTCCTCTGTTTTATTACTGGCCCACATTCTCTTTTTGAAACCCTCACAGTAAGATATGTTTTGGAATTCAAAATAATTTCATATTTTAGAAAATAACAAATGCATATTCCATATATTGCATGATACTCTCAGTAGAATCTAGGCAACATCTACTACTCAGAAGCATTAATGTTTTGTCAAATAAAACTATAAAATATAAGTATTCAAATTCAGTTGGATTATAAAAACAAAGATTGTAAATAACCTTATATCTGTTCAGGACACATTATACTGCCAAGTGGGTACAAAAAAAAAAAAACAACTCTCAGTCTTCATAGTTTTTTAGATTTTGGAATTTCAGATTAGAGAAGGATTATAGACTTGGAATTCATCTCGGAATTTCAGTGATGTCTATTCTGTTCCTTACTGTTTAAAAACTTTTAAATTTGTTCTGTAAAGATGTTGCTTTGAGCCTTTGTTGTCTTAGACCTGAAATATCCCTATTATCTTATTCTGTTTTTCTTATAATTTTTTCTTTTATCTCTCTTATTAAATTAATATTCTCATTACATTCTCCATAACATGAATAAATAGTAAGGAATTACCTGAGACATGATTTCTTCTAGGTTGAGTTTTTTTTCCTTTTGCTTTTTATTTTTCTATATTACATTTTTCCTATAGTATCGCTTCACACTCTTTGTATTTTTTTTCACCTTCTCATATCAGTTGACTCTGCCCAGACATTTTATCGTTTTGTTGGTTCTTCTATATTGTGAATAAATTCTTGGTTGTTACCCCCATCACAGCACCTCCAAAACCATGTTCTCTCTTGCTCTCACTCTCTCCATATATATATATATATATATATATATATATATATATATATATATATATATAAAAATAGCTTTATTGAAATATAATCCATATAACATAAAATTAACCCATTTACAGTGTACCATTCAATGGTTTATAGTATATTTACAGAATTTTGTACCCCTTACCATGGTCAATTTTAGAACATTTTTATCATTGTAAAAGGAAAGCTCACATCCAATAGCAGTCACTCTCCAGTTCCCCTCAACCACCCCCAGCCCTGGGCAGCCACTAATCTACTTTTTGTCTCCAGAGATTTGCCCATTCTGGACATTTCATGTAAATGGAATCATACCATATGTGGTCTTTTGCGTCTGGCTCATTTCATTTAGTACAATGTTTTCAAGATTCAACCGTGTTGCAGTACTTCATTCCTTTATTTTTGTCAAACAATATTCCATTGTGTGGATATACTACATTATATTTATTCATTCATCAGTTGATGGACATTGAATTGTTTCCATTTGGGGGCCATTATGAATAATGCTGAACATTCATGTACAAGTTTTTGTGTGGAACATGTGTTCGCTTCTAAAGTATGATTTTAGCCTGAGTGTTTCATGTTTTATCCCCTTTTCTATAGTTTGAGAGAACAGCAGCTGAGATGGAATGTTGTTCAGGAGAGGAGGGAAGCTCAGCTTGGGTGGTGTATAGACTACATTAGATTCCCTGGGCTCCATTCTACCTTCTGAGATTATATGGACTGTCCTGTATCTTAACTGGGTCAGGAAGGGAGTATATAATGCATCTCCACGAGGAGATACTCCCAGACTCTGAGCCCATCCCCTAATTAAATGTGAAGCTTGGATTTTTCTCTTCCAACAGAGAAAGTCAGCTCCCTTGAGTTCTTTCCTCATTCATCCATACCTTTCCAACAAAAGAGGAAAAAGATAAAAATACCCTTTCTCTTCATGTCCCAGGAGCAAAAGTTTTAGCAAAATTTCTCAGGACTTTTTTGACTCACCAGAAGGGCTTCAGAGGAGTAGGGTGAGGAAGAAGCCAAGCCATATGGCTGCACTCCACTCTTCTCCAGAATCTTCTGTTCCTTTCCTTGAGCACAAGCTTTTTTAGATTTATAAGTTACATTTGTCCTTTATTTTGTCTATTGGTGAGTGTGTGTATCTGTGTTTGTAGCAATATCAATGAACTCTTCACAATTGAATGTCCCCAACATTCTCTCTTCGACACACACCAATTAGATTATCTCCACAGCTATAACTATTTTCAAGGCCTCCCATAAACTCCAAAATGTGAAATTCAACTCCTTTTTATTGTTAGCAGCAAATGAAAGGAACGACCAATTCTCCCTTCTTGAAACTTCCTTCTTTTGACTTCTGTGACATAACAATCTCTTTGTTTTCATCTCAGGCTCTTCTGCCAAGTTTCAAAATGTTAGCATGTCTTAGGACTTGGTCATAGTTCTCTTCTCGTTTTCTGTCCAATCTTCCCCCTTTAATAATATTATACAATCTTCTGGCTTCAAACACCATCTGTGTGATGATGAGACCCTAAATTAAAGCCCAAGTACAGACTTCTCCCCTGGGTTTCAGTCTGGTATATCCAGCTGCCTAATCCACCACTGGAAATATAATAGGCATCTCAAATTTAACATATCCAAAACCAAACTCTCTATTTTTCTCCTCACAATTCCGCTCTTCCTCCAGTTTTTCTTATTTCAGTTCATGGCATCAACATCTATCAAAATGCCTAAGCTGAAAACACTGAAAAAAGCTTCTGAGTGATCTTGGGTTCCTTTTTCCCTCATCTTTCGTTCCAAGCCTCATCCTAAACTACTGTTTTATCATCTTACTTGTTTCATCTTTTCTTATACACATTTCAGAAAAGCATAAATTGTCCTCTTGTGGCCTCCAACATGTACAACAGAAATTTTTACGTTAACACCATTGCTTGTGTCTGATCCAACTTCAGGCAGATTGTACACACTTACTGGCCACGGTCCTCTGCACAACTGGCGCGAATACAGCCCCGCTCTCCAGGCTGACCAGCCACTCCCTCCTCTGAAAGGCGGGTGGCATCCTGGGCGAGCGGGTTTTCATCCACACAGGTGACCTCATTACCATGTAACCTAACATGTCGTCTCATATACCTACCAGGTATTATCATGCGGGATTTTTTTCTCTTCTCTTTTTCTTCAATTCCTAAATTGCTCCCTCTGTTCATTCTCATAAGACTGTCTGCAGCCTTCTAATTTGCCTTCTCCCAGTTCCTTCCCTCAGACTAAACAAAAGAAAAGCTGCTTTAAGAATTCTTTATCAAATCCAAACACCTTCAAATTATCATAAAAGTTCCTGATTGGTCTTAAAGACAGCAGCTGAATAACGATCCAGTCTCAGTTTAGGGATTCAATTAAGTAATCCCTTAGTTAAGGAAAGGAACATTATCCTTACATATTTATATACTCCCCAAATCTCCAACAACTTACCTCAAAAGTCAAATTTGTTTTTTTTAAATATCTGGAAGTGTAAGAATAGCACCAAACAATATAAGGTGCCAATAAATAATTCTAACAAGATATATGAAACTTTTACCAAAAAAAAAAGTGATGAAACTCTATTAATCAACCTTATCTGCCCCATGCTAACATGAATAGAGGTGTTACTCCTTCACGTCCCCTGGAGACTGTGGATGGAGACATGTTCATCATTCCTGCCTGTACTTGGTAAATATCTAGCAGAGGCTAGAAGGTGTGAATGTTTAGGTTAGGGGAATTACAGAGAAAAGGGAGCTAAGGAAAAAGATTCTCAAATCTGTGCATGAAGTTCTGGATGGTTTCCCAAGAGGCCAGTGTGTGAAACCAACCGGCATGAACACAGCCAATGATTTGAGAATTGAACTCTGGCGAGGAACACTGCCCAGGTTTCAGGTTGGCTTCTGGGTTACACGCAAGTGGGGCATACCAAAATAGCATTGCAACGCCTTGGAAAATTGAGTTGATATTTGAACCACAAACCACAAAAGTGGGCCAGGTTGTGTGTTCTGAACTTAAACCTGCTAACTGCCAACTAAAATAGAAGATCTAAATAAGAACCAGAGTGTCATAACATTATCCTCAAAATGTACAGGACATAATCCAAAATTTTTGTCATATGAAGAACTAGGAAAACTCAACTCAAATGAGAAAATCAACAGATGCCAACACCAAGATGACACAAATGTTGGAATTATCTAACAAGAATTTTAAAGCAGCTATCATAAAAACATTCCAACAGGCAATTAAAATCACTCGTGAAACAAAACGAAAAAATAGATAGTCTCAGCAAAGAAATAGAAGATAGGAAAAGAACCAAATGCAAGTTTTGGAACTTAAAAATATACTAACTGAAAGAACAAACCTCACTAGATGGGTGGGTAGAATAATTCCTTGCCACAGATGTTCACATCCTAATCCCCCAAACCTGTGATAGGTAAGGTTATATGGCAAAGAGGAATTAAGGTTCCAGATGAAATTATGGTTGCTTCGAAATGGTTCCCTTGAGATGAAAGATTATCCCAGATTATCAAGATGGGCCCAGTATTATCACAAGGATCTCTAAAAGTGAGAGAGAGTGAGGCACAATAGTCAGTCGGAGTCAGAGAAGGAGATATGATGACAGAAGCAGAGGTTGGAATGACAAGATCAATGGCTTTGAAGATGGAAGGGGCCATGAGCCCTGGAATGTGGGCAGCCTCTGGAAGCTGAGGAAGGCAAGGAACTGTAACCTCTCCAGAGGCTTCAAAAAGGCCCATAACCCTGAAAACACCTTGATCAAGGTCTAGTGAGAATCATATTGGAGTTTGACCTAAAACAAATATAAGATAATAAATTTTGTATTATTTCAAGCTGCTAAGCTTTTGGTAATTTGTTATAGAAGCAATGCATAACTAATACAGACCAAAAGGTCCAATATCATAAATATGTCCATTCTCTTCAAAACAATCTTCCAATTCAAAGTAATATCAATCAAAATCCTAAAAAGGTTTTCCATGAAATTTGACAGGCTAATTTTTTCAATGCATGTAGAAGAGCAAAGGGAGAAGAATAACCCAGACAAAACTAAAGAAACAGAGTTGACGAACTTTTTTTTTTTTTTGGTAAATGACCAGATGATAAATATTTTAGGCTTTGTTGGTTAAATATGGCCTCTGTCACAGGTACTTCTTTTATTTTATTTAGTATACAATTCTTTAAAAGTGTAATCCATTCTTAGCTTGAGGAGTATAATAAAAAATAAACCACCAGCTCGATTGACCCCCAGGCCACTGTCTGCTGATCCCAGAGTTAGAACAACATGGATAAGCTTCACAATTACATTGAGGGGGAAAAAAAGCTGTAGAAGAATCCATGTAGAGTAGAACCACTAAATAAGGTTGAAAAGCATGCAAAATAGTATTATTTCTACACACACACACAACACACAAATGATCACACCTGTATTATAAGTATACAGAACTGCACAGAAATTAAATAGCAAGCCCCAAATTCAGAACTCTGGTTGTTTCTGATGATAGGAGGAAAAAGAGTGGGAACAGATGGAATAAAAGAGGGCTTTTGTAGGTTCAGTATTTTTTATTTCTCTAAGGGCTTTAAAATTTGTATTCCACAAGTTGTAATTTTGTATACATTTGACATATTTTATAATATGAAAACATTCTTGGTAGATTTTTGCTCTTTTAGGCTAGGCAGGATTCCTTGAGTTATCATGGGGACACATGGGTTTTCCTCAGCTAAATGGTGTCTTCCAAGTTCATCCTCGCTGAAGTTCTGTACACTTGTCTTACAAATTAAAGGTGAAATTCTGGACACTTGATTTTCTGACTCAAGGACAGCATGTCCAATTTGTTATTTTATCTGTGACAAGAAAGCTTGGCTTGTCTCTTAACAATAGATGCCTAGAAACTTCCCAGAGGCCTATCGTGCGAGAGACCAAGTCTCTCTTAGCCTCTCCCACAGCACACACACACTTGTCTCAACCGTTTTGGGGATTCAGATTGTTAGGACTATGCACCACGATACCCCATCACTAAGATGTCCTTTTCTAGTGCTACGTATCCTTGGCCACAGTTGCACCTCCATTCCACTTCTACTCATTTATTTCCCTCCAGGGTGGGAATAAAGGTCAAAGTGTGATAGAAACACAGTAAGGAAAGAAAATGTGAGAAGGAGTCTGGCACGAACCTCCCAAACTATAGCAGACTGAGGCTGGGAGGTAGGCCCAGTCTGGGGTGCAGGCACAGCTGGGCACGCGGACACATATGGTGGACCAGGCACGATGGACATGCAGATTTCCTAGAGGAGACAAGCACGTTCCATTAGGGCGGGTGGACCAGGGGAGTGGATATCCACAGTGGGCAGCACACTGGATTGAAGATGCCTAGTGTTACCATCAGGAAAGCCAAACATAGGGATCACGGCACCAGCCTGGGTGTCAGGAGCAGAGATTCCTGGACTCACATGAGGATGGTAAGGTAGCCAGAACCAAAGCAGAGCTCAGTTCTTAGAAGCAGAGCACACAGGAGCCCAGGGACATCACAGGGGTCTGGGGTCTGGGGAAGGTGACCCAAGCTCTGGGGAAGGTCACAGGAGGAGAGAGGAAAGGGTGGTGGCAGTTCTACTAGGCAGAAGAAACGCTGGTCTGTTTCCTCCTGCTTCTCCTGCCTGGGCCCCACCCGGGCATTAATTATTTGTACTAACATCTGCAGCACATTTTTCAGATTCGCTGCTGGTACAAAGAAAGAATCACAAAATCAAGTTACGTTATTGTATTTTTAAATGGAGCATCTTTGTTTTAAAATTGCTTAAGTTTTTGAAATGTCTACCCATCCGGCATGATTAATGTGATGCACACGGTGGAGCGGCAGAGTGAGTGGAGAATTAGAGCCGATGCCAGCTCACCTAGAGGCATTTATCTTTTCTTTTTTCCCTGGTGCCTGCGCTGAGCCTGAGGGTAAGCTGACACTTTTTTTTTTTTTTTAATAAATTAAGCTTCATTTTCTGTTTTGCGTGTGTGTTAAGAACCTTGAAGGGAATGAGCAATGTCTGCAGTCTCCAATACCAGCTGCCATGGCAGGAAAAGAGGTGACAATTTCCCGCAGATTCAGAATGATTGTTTTAATGGGGCCGCGGCGAAGGCAACGAGCACAAAGATATTGTGCTGCCAGGAAAAAGCAGGCTCCCTCTTCCCCCAGCCTCGCGCTACATGATGTAACATTTAGCTGCTGGCTCAACGTGGCATCTCTTCCCTGCTTTGATTTATTCCCACTTTTGCAAATCACAGAGGTATGTTACAGGAGATGCATTTAGAGCCGTTGTTATAGTTCATCGAGGAGCAAGGCTGTTATCCCCACCAGAGAACAATCCCGTGCATATCAGGGTGAGTGACCTAGAATAAAAGGAAAGAAATTTTAAAAAAAATAAAAAAGGGGAAAGCAGGCATATAGATGTTATGCTGGGATGAAATTGTATTTACCTTGATTGAAAACTCTTTTATTATGAACATAATTTAGATCGGAATGGAAAAGAGAGCGACTGGGCTCCCTGCCTGGCTCGAGTGTTGCTGAGCACACAGGCGCTGCAATAATGTAAGTGCATATGTAATGCCCGTGTTATTGTGTTTATATACGAAAGCATTATGCTCCATCAAAGGAAATGAAAAATATCTTCCTGGGTTTGCTCAGTCAGCTTCTTTGGTGGAAAATGCTTGGAGGTGTGGAATAGTAACGGGTGACCAAATACAAGGTAATAAAAGAACTACTTTGTAGGCTTCTCTTATGTGGAAGTCAGAAACCCGTCTGAAACACTGAAGTGCTGGCCAGATCCTGGCACCCTCAGAATAGTTCATGCTGGGCCTTTACTGTGATTCTGGGATAAGTATTCCTTGAGCACAAATTATGCCCGTGCTACTCTGTGGAGTAAAATGTATAAAACAGCAGCGCTGTCTGCAAGGAACTTGCAGTCCAAACCAGGCAGGCAAAGCAAATACACATAGGAGGTCATCAGAAATACAAGGGGGAAATTGCAAGTGAGTTGCTGAGATGATTAAAATTCTAATGAAACTATTATGGGAGTGTGGCCTCTCTCTCTCTCTGTCTCTCTCTCTGTCTGTCTCTCTCTCTCATGTGTGTATATTTATATGCATATATTTATATATAACATTTTTGTTTCTATACATGATATATATTTTTACATTTTTCCCTAACATGCTTAATTAGGAGTTCCAGTTTCCTTATTTCTAAGACTGTCTTCACGTCAAAGCTACTCTGTGACCCAAGAACCAAGAAGGAGCAGGAGCATTTGTCCTCGCATTCCACTCCCAGCAATATGTAGGTTCCTACAGGTGTTTGCACTGTCAGTCAACTTGTTATCCACTCCCAACCACACAGTGCAGACTAGTGCTGGACACAGAGCATGGCACACGGGACATCAAAGGAAATAATAATCCCTGGGTTTTCTCTCTGAGCTAGAACTATGCTAAATGTTCTACCTATCATCTCCTTTGATTCATGAAAGTTTCCCAAGAGCAGGGATCTTGTCCCAGAATCGGCATTGTACTCTGCTTGCCTAGAGGGGGCTTGGCAAATAGGACATGCTCAGGAAATATTTGTTGAATGAATAAATGAATGGATCCTTATAGCAACCTGTGAGGCATGTATCATTACCCTGTGTTACTGACGAGGAAACGTAAGCTCAAAGATTGACTCGTTTGCTCACGGTCACACAACGAACATATACAATTAGTCCTACTCAAGAATAATTAGCTCTGACTCCAAAGACCAGCTTCTTTCCATAGAAACATTGTTTTTAAAGGGCAAAAGACCAAACCTGCCCTCAAAGGGCTTACAATCATGTAGGAAAACAACACTCAGCATGCAAAAATCAAGAGCAAATGGTCCACAGCAGTATAGGATTAAGAGAAAAAGAACTAGCGCGGCGGGTGCTTTGATGAATGGTTTTTATTCCCTGTCACTAGAAGCAGCTACCCACTCCCACGGCTACGTCACTTGGGGAAGGAAAGTGGCTACTAACACTCTTGGTTTTGTGTAACCATATTTTTTGCAGACCAAAATAACCTAACAGGGAAGATATAAACAAAGAAAATTCTAAAATATATGATACCAGTTTACAAACTCTGCTCTCATAAATTCCTATCAAGTAATTCTAGGAATACTTGATATAGTTCTCTGTCATTCTCCGCTTTCTTGCACCAGCTCCCTGTGGTGATGCGAAGCACTTACCAAGGGTCAGCCATGCTTCTGACATGGGTTAAAGATGCTGCTAACAGGAGTCAGGACACAGAAGTGCTTATGCACATAGAATCTGGGCTTGGGTGCTACAGCTCCAATCCCAGTAGAATGTGTGTGATAACCACAGTTGTGAAGCTTGGATGATGTCATGCAACAATGGGGAGATCAGGCTGTCAGCATCTTAAGCCAGTGATCAATTTTAGTGTCATTAATGGTGAGACAACCAGAAATTAGGTACCTCCCAATGAGATGCCAGGTGACACATACAACACCACCTATGACGGATTCTTGCCAAAGTCTTTAACCTGAATCTAACAGGGAATAGAGGAATAGGTTAGATGACACCACATGGAAGCAATCAGACAGAAGGGAGGATATTACAAAGGACGAGCATTCCGGTCCCTTCAAAGGCAATGTCATAATTAAAAAAAAAAAAAATCAATATTATCCTTCCAGAAGAAAGGAAAGAAGACTCTTCTTATTTAAGAGATATAATCAATTGTAACATTTGATTTCATTCTGAGTTAAGAAAACAAGGTATAAAAGACATTTGTGGGGGAGAATTGAAGAGATTTGAATATAGCTGGGTATTACATGATATTGAAGAATTGTTGTTAATTTTGGCAAGGGCGATAATGATGATTATGTAGTAAATGTCTTATTTTTCAGAGGAGTATTTTGAAATATTTAGGAGTGGACCATCATAGTATCTGTAACTTAATTTAAAATAATTCCACCAAAAAAAAACAAAAATAGAGACAAATGTGAATAATTATTAGATGTAGGTGATGAGTGTGTGGGTAATTTTTATTCAGACTCTTTACTCTTCAGTATATAAATTTCTATGATAATAAAATTTAAAAGGATGATATAAGGCATGTGAACTGTTTGACAAAATTCCTGGCACACAGCAAATGTTTATTAATATTGGCTTTTATCATTATTGTTGTTTTTATCATTTCCAAGCTGTCCTCACTGCTACCGATGCCTGCTGGCATTGCCATGAAGGCTGCTGCCACGCAAAGGCCAGAGGGCAGATGCTGACGCGCAGTGTCATCCCCAGTTCCAGCTGCGAAAGCCTGCGTTAGGGAGGCCTTGCACTCTTCCCAGCCCAGCTTTCTTCTTTTCTCTCCTAGCTCTTTGTCTCTCTCAATGCAGCCTTTTCCACGAGAACTGGACCAGAATGACAGGCTCTGGGCTCCTCTCCGAGACACAGCTGCTGAGACATTGCCGAGCAAGCTGTGCGGCGGGGGCGAAGGTTGGCGCAGGGAAGGCTCCTGACCGCCGCTCCATTTCCCCACGTGAAGAAGCAACAGGGACAGGCCGCCCTTGGAAAGTCTCCACCTCCTCTCTCTCTTCCCTGAGAAAAGGATTGCTTTACCTTACTGGCAACTTTGGAAGTAAACACTAGACATGAGCAGCTCTGCACTCCGCCTGTACAGGCCACGAGCTCCAGGCCACTTTCCATATGCCAAAGCTTAATGACAAAGGCACATGTCCCTGCAGCAGGAGCCTGTGGTGCTGCCTGTGACTGGGGGTAAGGTTGTCTGATTCTGAGATTCAAGGTCAAAGCCCCCATGCCACTCCTCAGCCATGGTTTCTACTAGCACCATAAAAAAAAAAAAAAAAACTGGCGTTTTTTTCCACCTTCTCCTTTATTCCACTTTATTGTTTGATTTAGAATTCAGATGGGGGAAAAGAGGGTTCTATGTGTTAACCTTCTCAAGCCCCAACATCCTGGACCAAACACATGAGCCTCAGATTTTTCTATTGAAAGAAGTTCTTTTCCAGGTCCTTCATTTAAATAGATATTCATTCTGCCCTGTGGCTCATGCAGAAATGCCCATACATGCCTGCATTTTAGGTAAACACAGGTGATTTGAGATTTCTGTTCTGTATGGTTTTAAGAAGCTCAATAAACTGGCTGTCAATACACGTGAAACGTATAGAACTGGACAAACAGGTTTTACCTGAGTCTCACATTTAAGAAATTTTCAAGTTGGAGAACATTCTGAGTGAAGTCGTGTGAAGGACGAAATTGCCACCAGCTCTCCTAGGTATTCTAAGTTTTCAAATTAAAAAGAGGAAGAGAACAAAGCTCTATGTGCTACAAGTGTGGAATCAGTAGGTCCCTTACTAATTAATTTTTTGCTGTGGTTTGGGAAAATGCTAAAGTAAATCTTGGAGTCGAAGTGAAAGCCCTCCCGGTAACCATCTTGACCTCCTCCTTGCCTCATAATTTCAACTATCAGGAGACATGTTTCCTAGGAAAATACATCATCAAATTCATAAGGTAAAACAACTAATATGATAGATTTTGATGAAAGCAGAAAACACCTAAACATAAGCCAAATAAACTGAAGAAAACTATTTTTTGGATATTTTTTAATTATGGTAAAATATACATAACATAAGATTTACCATCTTAACCCTTTTTAAGGGTATAGTTGAGTGGCATCAAGTACATTCACATTACTGTGTAAACATCACAACCACCCATCTCCAGAACCCTTTTCATCTTGCAAAATAAAACCCTGTGCCTATTAAATGAATCCTCATTTCCCTGCTTCTTCTAGCCCCTGGCTACTACCATTCTACTTTCTGTCTTCGTGAATATGACTACTCCAGGTCCCTCATATAAGTAGAATCATACAGTATTTGGCTTTTGGTGACTAAAAACAATTATTTTTTTAAGCGTTTTTTTTTAATATCCCCTGCATATCACCTATATATGCCTTGTCATGGGCTTATCTGCCTAATAATCCACCCATGAATTGCACCAAAACATGAGCCAGACGTTTTACATGGAGAAGACCACATCTTTCTACTTGATTTTTGTACCTAGCAGTAATCAGGTCAAATAAAGCCTCTGGGTCCTAGCCTGTTTTCTTTGTTTGAAGTTAAATTCACAAGGGCAGAACACTCCCAAATTTGCCTGATGCAAAGAGCCCCCTCTGCAGCAATCTCTGGAAGCCTCCTACGAGTGACATCAGCCCAGGCAACAGACACCAAGAAAAGGAGCCAAAAGCCAGACTTGGAAAGCCAAAACAAGCAGTCAGGAGACGAGAGGCAAGGCCACCAAAAGAAAATGAATATCAACAGGCAACATCACAGACAAAGAAGTCAAAACCAAAGCAAGACCCACTTTGCGTTTTCAATAGGGCCATTGGAGTTCAGCAATTTACCACATGTGACAGACTCTGACATCTACCAAAATGTGTCTTGTGTAGAAAACATATTAGGAAAATATTCTATATTCTCCATTTTTATTATTTAATGTAAAAATAAATTATTTTAATTTTTTATATCTCTCAATTCAACTATCTCATTTCTACCAACAGAGATATTGAATCCAAAATCTGAATGTAGTCTCAATTAGATTTCTTCTACATAAACAGCTTGCTTTATTTTTTTAAAAAAAGCTTGGCCTGAGGACCCAGAGGAGAGATCTTTCCACCTTGGATAGTCATTACTCTTATGAAAAGTGCCTTTGGGAATAAGAAGTCAAAAAGCAGTTTCAATTTTGCACATGAAACAGCATATACTAAATATCATAAAACTATCATAAGAAATAGTGTTCAGGATCCAATCATAATATATCTCTTCAGCTGAAACTGTTATAGGTTGAGTATCCCTTATCCAAAATACTTAGGAACAAGAGAGCTCTAGATTTTGGATTTTTTTGGATTTTGGAATATTTGCATTATACATACTTGTTTAGCATCCCTAAATCTGAAAATTTGAAATCCAATGTGCTCCAATGAACATTTCCTTTAAGCATCATGTAAGTACTGAAAAAGTTTCAGATTTTGGAGCATTTCAGATTTTGGATTTTCAGATTAGGGGTACTCAACCTATGTATATGAAACTTGGTAATTAATCCTGGGACCTGGCACTTTTTCCTCGTTTCGAGAAGAGTCTGCCTTTCTGTGCCTTCAATTCTTCATATGCATAGTCAAGGCAGCAATTTTCAAAGTTCTTTGAGGTCCTGACAGACATGGTTGTTTTAATCATGAATGAAAAAACACGTTAAAGAATTAAGCAATTAAAACTTAAGACTTAGTCTGTTTTGAGCTACTTTAACAAAATACCACACGCTGGGTAGTTATAATGAACAGAAATCTATGAGCTCACATTTCTGGGGGCTTGGGAAGTCCAGTATCGAGGGGCCAGCATCTAGCAAGGCCCTTCTTGCTATACTAGAAATCAGAAGGCACAAGGGCAAGACAACAAGAGCAGCATAAACTCGCCCTTCTGTACTGGCACCAATCTCTCCCCTGAGGGTGGAGTCCTCATGGCCTAATCAACTCTTAAGTTTCCACCTCTTAATACTGTTACAGTGGCAGTTAGACTTCCAAATGAGTTTTGGAAGAGACAAACACCCAAACTACAGAAAAACTTTAATTCACATGAAAGTGTCATGGACCCAGAAATGACATCTCTATATGCCAAATATCACACCACTTGGGGACATCATTGCTCACAATATAGAATCCACTATAGAGTCTCAGAATGATAGAGAGAGAAAAAGTCTTGGAGGGCAACTACAGAAAATTCTTTGTTTTTCAGTTGAAGAAATTTAGATCTAGACTGGTTTAGCTCACTTGGTTAAGGTCATGTAACCAGAATAAAAATGTAAACCTTTTGAATCTTATTTCAATGCTATTTTCATCACACCAGAGAAAAATATCTAAATAGTGAATAAAGAAATTAATCTTTATTTGGAATGCAACTCCTAAAAGGTTCCCAGAGTCATCTCACCCTAACCAAACTTCTCCAGGATGAGGATTGCTATTGAACAGAAAAAACCTGGGTTCATTGGAGTAGATAACCTGGCTCATAAATAGACCCGTTGCCCATGATCCATATGCTGAACTGCCTGTCGTGACACCTACAGTGACCTTCAGAAAACAGGTTGCTAATGTTAGGGAGGACAAACGGTTAACACTTGCAGGGACTCAGTTAGAATCCTTCATGGGTCAAATTTAAGTTATAAGTCAAGTGACTTCAGTCCAAGCTCCTGAAGTAAAGTAGATTCTAGGAAGACTTTTAAAGATAAGCAGATTTCCAGAGTCTGAATATGTAGACATGATAATGATATAAGGAAGAGATCTGTAGACTCACCAAGAACCAGGATATCTTTTGGGATAAGTAGAACCTATATAGAAAAAGTAGGCTGCCATCTGAGGGAAAATAGCGCCAGGCTGTTAAGGATATTTTTCAAGTTTCAGGAAGTTTAAAACTAAGAAATGGGGAGGAAAATGAATGAAGACATAATCTCTGGGTTTCCCAAGATTCAAATAAAGCAATCAGGAAGGAGGTTGAGGGCATAGCTGGAAAAAATAAGGATAATAAAATAAGGATGCCCTGATCTAAAAGCTAATGGATGAGAGAGGCGGTGAAAGAAAAATCCAGTATGCAAAACTGCTTCAAATAAACATTAAAGACTTTCCAGACCAAATGGCCATATGGGAACACTTGGCAACAAGTGAGGACTATGATATAATTAGCAGGTATGGAACCAGCTAGTCTCTTGCTGCCAAACAAAAATTCTGCATAGGAAGGATATGGTGTAGGCACACAGGAGGGGAAGTGACTTTATATTTTAAGACATCTTAAACAAAAACAAGTTGCAAAACTTTATGAGAAAAGGAAATATGATAGAATCGCTATAGATAGAAATGCCATGCTTAAATATCTAGATCAGGGGTTGGCAAAATACAGCCTATAGGCCAAATGCGGCCCACTGCCTATTTCTCTATAACCTTCAAGTTCTTGTTTTTACATGGTTGAAAAAAATCAAAAGGAGAATAATATTTCGTGACACCTCAAAATGATGGGAAATTCTAATTTCAGTGTCCATAAACAAAGTTTTATTGGAACACAGCCATGCTCATTTGTTTACATATTGTCTATGGCTGCTTCTACACTCTATCAGCAGAGTTGAGACGTTACAACAGAGACCATATGGCCCACAAAGCTTAAAATTTTATGATCTGGCCTTTTATAGAAAAAGTTTGCCAGCTCCTAATCTAAGTAATAAAACAGAGCCTGAAATACTAGAGGGTTGTAAAGTTGCAAAATTATCTCAAGTAGTTATAATGAGGATCTTCAGTTGTCTACACATTAATTTGTGGAATGTCTCACAGGATGAAATGTGGAGGTTAAGGTTTTGATTAAAACAACAACTTCCTATGACAGGCCATTTTAGAACATAGAGGGAAGGGGCCTCTATCCATGGCTCTGAGTGATGGGTATGAGCTGGATGGGAAATGCCTTTGTAGGACATCCATGTAAAAGGATCCCAGACTGCCTAAGTCTGCCTAAAAAATCAATGGTGTGGGGCTCTGGTTCGGGAAAGGAAATTATGAAAAAAAAATTAGCATTAGTAAGAAAAATAAAAAATTTGAAATAACAACCCAATTTGAAAATTACTTTAAAATATATTTTGAAAGGCCAGGAAAAATATAAGCCATGGAGCAAAAGATAAAGAATTTCAACAGCACAAACAACAACAAAACTCTATATACTTTATCAGTAAAGTTCATGGAGAATAAATGTTAGTTTAAAAGGCATCATATTAAAAATAGAAAATAAATGTACCCAAGTGAAAATATATAAGGAATGTCATACACAGTAGAACAGATGAAAATAAAAAATTTTAAAAGCTAAAAAATAATTAGTAGACATTTCTGTGGGACCAAGCCCAGTAAAAAAATCTTTGTTAGAAACATGGGAGGCAGAAAAACAGCAAGAGAATCAATGAGACCAATTGATTGATAACCACGACATGAAAAGTCCATGCAGGTCTGAAAAGGAGATAGCAAAATGAATAAGTTTATAAAGGAAGGCATTAGTGACATTCTCACTCCTAAATTAACTTTTGAAGCAGATCAGTCACTGGTACAAAATCAAACAGCAATAAATAAACTAGATGTCCTTGGCTGAATCAATAATGCATTTTGTCACAATTTTCTTTTTCAAAATTGAGTAATCACTGGAAATAAATGAGCTCCACCCGAGAGTTTAGAAGAAACTCAAGGGTGAAATTCTGGATTCATTGAACCTTGTGTAGACAAATCAATTGAATGGAGGAATGGCAAACTAGCAATGTGACAAGCATTCATGAGAAAGGACCAAAAGATACAGTTCCCTGTGCACTTAAGAGTAAAATAATCTACAGTAATAAAGGCAAGAGAGTTTTTGGAAGTGAGACTATACAGCCTTAATTTTTTTATTGATGCATAATAGATGTACATAGTTTCAGGGAATCTGTGAAAATTTAATACATTCATATAATTTGTAAAGATCATATCAGCATCCTTGTGATATCCATCACCTTAAATATTTGTCTTTTCTTTATGCTGGAAAAATAAACTAGTTGTTACCAGAGGCTGGAAAGGGGAGTTGGGGGGTGAGGAGAGGTTTATTAATTGGCACAAATGTACAGTTTGATAGAGGAAATAAGACCTAGTGTTTGATAGATCAGTAGGGTGACTGTAGTTTACAATAATCTATTGTGTATTTCCAAATAGCTAGAAGAGAATAATTCAAATTCACAGGCGAAAACGAAACAGAAGTGGAGAACGTAGTTTTAAGGAAGGCAAGACAAGCGGATCTTGTAAGAGAGCACAAAAAGCAGTTAATGGAGAGGTAGGAGGCAAACCAGGAGAAGGCTGGCATGGAACAGAGCAAGGTACAACTTCAAAAGAAAAGGAATTGCCAAGAGTAGTGATGCCGCAGAAAGAGAAGAGAAGAGAAAGAAATGGAAAACGCCCACTGGATTTAGCAAAAACATTTTGAAGATCTCAGTGGCTCCTGGCAACTGTACTAGTTTCCCTCCCCCAGGAATCCTATGTCCTAGTACTTACCAGTCATTTGTAAAACCTATGTCCTAGTACTTACTAGTCATTTGTAAAACCTATGTCCTAGTACTTGCCAGTCATTGACCTGCTAGTTACCCAGCAAGGTAGACTGTAAGCTGCCCAAGGGCTTTGAGGAAGAGACTCACATTTATTGGACAATTCCTATGGACAATGCACCTGCTAGGTATTTTGCATATACTAATATATTTAATTCTCACAGCAACACAATGAGATAGGTATGATTTCCCATTTTGCATGTGCAGAAATCGAGGTTCCAAGAGGCTAAATAAATAATCCAAGACCTTGCAACTGCTAGATAGCAATGCTGACACTGGAACTTCGGTCTTCCTGACTGTGTGCTTACCAACTCATTGGGGAGTGTTTCTTCCTTTCCTTCCCCATATCATCTGGAAATCCCGCACCAAGTCAGACCCTGTTGGGTTTGTATCCAACAGCTACCTTTTCTTCCTGCTAAGGGACTTGAATTGTGTTTCTATATCAGATGGGCTTGTGCTTCTAGGAAGACTAGTCCTTTCCTAACAAGAGGAGGCAAAATTTGACCAGCTCAAGCCAGTTAGAACCATTTCACTTGCTTTGATGGTGATTGGCTTAGCAACAGGCTTGGCATACCTGCAACACCTCTACAACTTGAGGACAGGTCTGCTGGGGAGTGAGGGTTGGAGGGAAAATCCTTCTAAGAGAGGGATCATCTCTCAAAAAGAGGCACAGGAACCCCAAGAGGGGAGGGGTCCTTTTGGCTTCCTTTTCTCAGCTGTGGTTGAGAATGCCCGCCTACAGCTAATTGTGAGGGAACCGTGAACCTGAGAACACCACTGATATGAAGACTTCTATGGAACTGGTGAACTACCCAATGCTGAAACCACCCTGTGTTCAGGATTCTTGCTTGGTGAGGCAACAAATATCTATTGCTCAACCCATTATAAGTTGTACTTTTATGTTATTTGGAGCCAAGATATCCACTTTTCCTACTATTCTAGACTATGTCTGTTTTTATCGGTTTCTTCCCAGCTCCTAACACGGTACCAATTGCTCAAAAAATATTGAGCAATCAAAAATCAAATCAATCAAAAATTGATTGATGCATGAAGATTGTTGTTTTTTTACAAAAGTAAGAATGAATGAATTCTATCAATTATTATAAAGTGTAGGAGGCTGAGGAGGCAATAATTTTTAGGAAATTCTCTGTAAAAACACAACAGGAAGAGAAAAGGTAGCATACCACGGGGAGTAATCTTTCCCCATGTCGTGTTGGTCTAGTGCCACCAGGCACACCATGAGCTGTGACCCCTGTAGATCAGATGGCCATTTCCTCCCATGTAATTAACTAAAATTGAAATCAGCTTTTGTCCCCGCTTACTGAGGTTCCCAAACTAAAAAAATAGCCCAGAATATATTCTCCATCAGGAGGTGGCTGCGTTTGGGATTTGTGTTGGCATCTCTGAGCTGTGACCACAGCACACATTTTTGTGGGAAATGTCAGATGACACGTTTACGGTAGCATTCTTCCATTAGGAGGGCGGTGGGGTGGGGGTGGCAGGGCTCAGTGTACCCAAGAGAGCTTTTCTCCTTTTGAAACTAGTTTAGACTCATTCTTCCCCAGTTAATGAGACCACTTTTCCCTTTATCAGAGAGTGAATGTAACTGGAGAAACAAATGGATCCAAAATTTAGAAACATCAGAGTCCCCTTCCCAAAGCCTTATTTCGCAAGGCCTGTGTGGCTTGTGGGAACAACTCGAGGTCCTGCTTACTGATAAAAATGATATAATTTTAGAACTTTCATAAGCTTGTGTGGCCTTGTTCAAAATCAGCAATTAGAGCCTTAAAGTACTGAACACAATCACCTAAACGGTTTTCCAAATGCCCATATTCAGTATTAGTCCTAGGGATCGTCCTCTTCCTCCCCTTCAGCCCCTCCTGGGCTCTTTCATTCAGCCAGATAATTCTAGTGTTGCTCCCAGATATGGTCCAACTTTGTGTACACAGGGGTGTGCTGGGGAGAAGACAGCCACTCACCAGTCAGTTGGCAGCCCTCTGCATGACAGGGGCACCCAGTGCCTGTAGTGAGCAACGGACATAGCAGATATTTTCTTTCGGGGAACTGGAAGGTGACACAGAGAGAGAAGTATAAGTGGCAACAGAATTCAGAATCCAAAAGACTCATGGAGCGGAGGCAGTGGGCGGAAGCCAGGAGGCAGGAGAACCAAGCCAAGCACCAAAAGAGGGACACCGGAGACCCGGAAGGGGTCTGAGAGGTGTCGGGAGTGGCAGCAGAAATGGGCAGGGCGCTCCTGTGCCTTCGCCTGCCATTAGAGAGCAACAGGATCATGGTGTCTGCAGTCTGAGAACGACGTCCCTGTTTCTGGGAGGCTCGGATCTAAGTCCCTTGAACTCTTTGCAGTTCTTCCTTACATCCTTTTTACCATAAATTTCCGTTAGTGGAGAGTCTGATTACATCAGAATCTTGCAATCTGAAAGAGTTTAACTAATGGGTCCAATATTTACCAGCTTTGTGATCTCGGGCAAGCCACTTGACCTCCATGAGCACTAGTTGTTTCGTCTCCATATGTCATAGGCAAAATAAAGGCCCTAAACACATCCATGTCCTGATTCCTAGACCCTAAGGATATGTTACCTTACAGGACAAAAGGGATTTTGTGGATGTGATTAAGGTGGGAACCTTGGGACCGGGTCCTGTATTATCCATGCTCCAGTCTAATCACATGGGTCCTTAAAATCAGAGAAAACTTTTCCCACCTGTGGTCAAGGGGAAACGTGACTAGGGAAGAATGATCAGAGATGCAACGTTGCCGACTTTGAAGACTGAGAAATGGGCCATGAGCTAAGGAAGGTGGGCGGCCTTTAGAAGCTGGAAAAGGAGAGGAAACAGACTCTCCCCTGCCAACACCCTGCCAAAACCCTGACCAGTGAGACTTGTGTTAAACTTCTAACCTACAGAACTGTAAGATAATAAATTTGTGTTGTTTTACACTATTAATTTTGTGGTAATTTGTTATAGCAGCAATAGAAAACTAATACACTATAACAGGTCACACTGCATATACATGGGAAAATGTCTAAAAGAATGTATTCTCCAATGTAGCATTGGTTATGTCATCTTTTTGAAGTATTTATTTTTTCTGGTTTCAACAATGACTATATGTTACTTGTGTAATAAAGAAATAATGGAAATATTAAAGAATAAGTGATATGTCATAAATTAGATGACCTCTAAGTGTCTGCCTAACTGTGACATCATCTGAGCAATCTAGGAGGTGGCTTAATTGCCAATAATATCTTGTCTCTTCTTGGAGGCCATACACAGGCCTTACCTCCTCCTCAGAGGGACCACAAAGAGCAATTTCAAATCACTCCTAGTGTCTTTATTTTCTTTTCTACCTCTCAGTACACGTTTGTATTCACCTATATATGGTATCAGTGTGTTTCTCCACTTTTGTTATATGCACTTTTCTTTCTTTTTTCTTTTGTTTTTTGACAAATTATAATCATATATTATTATGGGATGCACTGTGATGTTATCATAGAGTAGAATGATGGAATCAAGCTAATTAACATATCCATCACCTTAAATACTTATCATTTATTCCTCCTAACTGTAACTTTCTACCCTTTGACCAACATCGTGCCATTCCTCCCACTCCTCAGCCTCTAATAACCACCACTCCTTCCTCTACTTCCATGAGTTCAACTGCTTTAGATTCCACATGTAAGTGAGATCATGCAGTATTTGTCTTTCTGTGCCTGCCTTATTTCATTTTATGTAATTTCTTCCAGGTTCACCCATGTTGTTGCAAATGACAGAATTTCCTTCTTTTTTAAGGCTGAATAGTATTTATTGTGTATATATATCACATTTTATTTAGCCATTCATTCTCTGATGGACACTTAGGTATATTCCATATCTTAGCTATTGTAAATAATCCTGCAATAAACATGGGAGTGCAGATATCCCTCCAACATACTGATTTTAAGTCTTTAGGATATATACCTAGAGGTGGGATTGCTGGATCTATAGGTACTTTTTAAAAGATTGTCTTCTTTGGTAAATAACAAATACAAAAAATATTTGTTAAGTATACTTTGTGCAGTCCTGAGGTCCTTCAGATGATGCATATTTTGTAAAGTCTTCATTAGGCCTCAAATGGTGCATTTTGACAGATCTCAAGATCTTGTTGATAGAGCTAAAAATTAAAAAGAACATTTAAAAGGACATTTTAGAGATCTTGTGGCCAAAACAAGGCTTGTCTATCTTCACAACGGCCTATCAGCCTCACCTAAAGTCTAAAAACCCTTAAGATTCATTCACAGTCCACCAAATTCAACAGGGGAGGACTATTAGCTGATCCCAGAGTTATCAATACTGGTGATAAGCTCAGCATATGGAACAGTGCAGCTCATTAGAAGATATTGGTGAGCCACTTAAACTTAAGAACTTGGATTTGGTGAGTTAAAAATGCAGAGTATGCCTGCAATACCAGTTCCCACTTAAGCAAGAATTTGTTAGTCCTTATCACAGCCAACCATCTTCCGGATTTTGAATGACCCTAAACTTAACTTGGCATTTGGACAGGACAATAGGTACTTCGCATGACTTAGTTAGAGAATAGTACAAAGCTATTTCCCATTAGGTCACTTTGATCTATGACTGAACCAAATACTGGGGCCTGTCCTCAGCCAAACAATACCCCAGAGGAATGAAGAAAATAGAGCATAATTTTAGGAATAGAGAGCTCAGTACTTTTCATCATGTCTTTATTCATCAAATATCTGCTTGCCACTGTAGACATGTTCTCAAATGTTCACGTGAGTGAGCATTACCTAGGAGTGTTCCATTCCCAGATAAGTAGGATCTGGCAGCTCGGGGATGGGGCCTGGGATTCTATAATTAACCAGCCTCATGAGTGATTCTGATGAGGAACCTCTATGGACTACTTTGTAAAATGCTCAGTTTGGTCCCTCAAATGAATAAGCAAAAATTCCCTGCCCCTAGGAGCCTCAAATTCCAGGGAGAGAGACACACTGCTACGACATGATGTGATCAGTGTTACATAGAGGAAGAGGGTCCTCACAGATGGCACCTTCTTGCTGTATCCACACATGGAGGAAGGGGCAAACGAGCTCCCTCAGGCCTCTTTTATAAGGGCACTAATCCCATTCACGAGGGCTCTGCCTTCATGGTCTAATCACCTCCTAAAGGTGTCATCTCTTAATATTATAATAATATCACACTGGGGATTCAGTTTCAATGTATGAATTTTGGGGCACACAGACATTTAGACTATAGCACCTGCTAAATTCCCAATACTGTTCTTAATATTAGAGCCTAGAAGAGGGCCTCACAATCAGAAACTGTTACAACAATGTGAGTGATAAATGTCTAAACTAAGGTAATGGGTCAATACAATTTGAGATTTAATTTTAAAAAACAGAGAATTTGGTGACTGAGGAAGATCAGATTGAGGAAGCAGGGGGGAAAATGTTTGCAATGTTTTGGAGCAGAGATTAAGAATACTGTAATTATATGAATGGTGCTATAGTTTGGATGTTTGTTCCTCCAAACCTCATGTTGAAATTCGATCCCAATGTTGGAGGTGGGGCCTAACGTGGGGTGTTTGGGTCATGGTGGTGGATCTCTGGTGAACAGATTAATGTCCTCCCTCAGTGAGGGGTGGGGGGTAAGTTCTCACTCTGTTAGCTCCCTGGACAGAGCTGGTTGTTAAAAAGAGCCAGAGCCTGGGACCTCCTCTCTCCCTTGCTTTCTCTCTTGCCGTGCGATCTCTGTAATCTCTGCACACAGCAGCTCTCCTCTCCCTTCCACCATAAGCAGAAGCAGCCTAGACCCACAACAGATGCTGATTCTGGCACCATGCTTCTTGTACAGTCTGTAGAACTGTGAGCCAAATGAACCTCTTTTCTTTATAAATTAGCAAACCCCAGGCATTCTTTTATAGCAACACAGACAGATCAAGACAAATGGAGAGTGCATGAAGAGAAGGCTTGCCCCTGGTCTAAATGGGATGAGCCATCCCAGATAGAGCAGAAAATTGGAAGTGTATGAGGTCCAGTGGTGAAACATGGGTGTCAGTGAGTGGGGGAGATGGGCTGGACCATGAAGGTGGGGGAGGTGGGCTGGACCATGAAGGAGGGAACCAAGATGGAGTGGTATCCTCCAGAAAAACAGAAGAGGGGTGGAAGAGGAAAGAAGTGATCCACCACTTTTAAGGCAGCAGAGAGAAAAACTTTGTTGTGTCTATTGGTTTGTCATCTAGCTTGCCAAGGTGACCTTAGCAAGGACAATTCCAGTGGTGAGCTGGGGGAGCAAGCCAGATGTCGGGATGGAAGGAATGCGGAGGAAAGATGACGTGGAAGATGTGGACGTGGAGGTACAGAGAGTAGATTACTCTTCTAGGACAATGGAGCACAAAGGAAAGAAGAGAGGGAAGCAAGTAAGAAGGGTAGGTGGAACCAAGGCACTGTGTTAGGGCTTCCATCTGACAAGCTTTTGTCAGATGATAGGAAATGTTGTGGTGAAAATAGAGGAGGAGTAAGTTGGATTTCCACTTTAAATTTTTATTGTCTTACAGAAAAATCATATATAATTATGATTATATATAAAAACTATAAGGAATAAACAATGCTAGGATTTTAAATACTGGAGATCATCAAAAAAATATTTCTCAATTTAGAAAGTAGTAATGGCTCAATACAGAATTTGGAATGGAGGCTGCTGTGAGACTTGGAAGAAGGGAAATGTCCAAGGAAGGGGAGGGGTAAATAATCAGTCATTGTAGAGAAAAAAGTAGATGTAAGTGACCATGGCACTTGGCACCTCCCTGCGACGGGGGCCATCGTCAGGGAGCAAACGTATGTAACCGGGGAGAGGTGTGATTTCACTTGACATGTTGGGGAGGTGACTGGGTAGGCAAAAAGGAAAATCCAGGTTAAATCACTTTAACGAACAACTCATGGACCTTTGGTATTTGATCTGCAAATCTCTACTCGGAAGTAAACCAGCTGGACGTAGGTCCACATTTTTACTTATTTAGCAAACAAGTGGACAAAAGTCAGATACACCGAGGAGTATAATCTCCTCAACCATGTAAAGCAGGGATATAGTTTTTGTTTTTTATATTCTCGTGAATAAGATGTTGTTTTCAAGTTGCTATTTCATGTGAAACCAGAACAGCAGTTTACACAGTTCCCTCAGAAACTGAATATAATACAGGATCGTGGTTTCAGTCTCATGTTCTGTTTGTGTGCCCAAGCACGCTCAAGGGCAGATTGCACATGTGCACAATCGCAAACTGACAGTGGTTACATATATTT
>CAUYSK010010300.1:0-49665 GCA_963575035.1 Avahi laniger | reverse complement strand
GGCATAGTAATAATACCACTATGTAAATAATGAATGTATTTACATATTTACCACTGTATTACATATTTACCACTATGTAAATAAATGAATTTGAAAGAATTTATCACTGGGGAAACTGAACTGAAAGAAATACATGAAGATCATTCATTTTAATTGCTGTGTAGTATTCCATTGTTTGACTATACTACAAATTATTTATTTATTTTACTGTTAATGGGCATATGACATTTTTTTACTATCATGAATGGAGCTGCTATAAACACTCTAGTACATGCATTTCTGTTGAGTATATACTTAAGAGTGGGTGTATACCTTAGAAATTACTATTGTGTATAAAGCTTAGAAATTATTTAGTCATAGACCATGCATATGTGAAGCTTTTATGTATTTTTTAAACCAAATCACTTTTTAGAAATGTATGTTTTTGGTGAGGGAAAAAAATTATCACTCTTATGTGATAGGTATTTTTGAATTTAAATATTTCATTTAATGCTCATAATAACCCTACGAGGTAGTTGGTGTTATTCTTGTTTTATTGATAAGGAAATGGAGGATCAGAGATGTTACATAATCTGCCCAAGGGCATGGTTAAAAAATGGCAGAGCCTGGAGTTTAACCCAGGTTTGTCTGACTTCCAAGGACATGCTCCTTTTACTGTAACTCATGTATTATATTCATAGGTCTGTTGTTGCAAAGTACAATAAACCGAGTGGCTTAAAACAACAGAAATATGTTGTCTTATAGTTCTGGAAGCCCAAAGTCTGAAATTAAGGTGTTGACAGAGTTAGGCTGTCTCTCCTAGCTTCTAGTTGTTACTGGCAATTCTTGGCATTTCTTGATTTGCAGCTGCATAATTCCAATCTCTGTCTCCATCACTACCTGGCCATCTTTCATTTGTGCATCTGTGTCTTCACATAGCTGTCTTCCCTCTGTGTTTGTATGTCTCTGTGCGTCTTGACGTGGCCCGTTTCTTGGGGCCAAGGAATGAACACAGAGACAAAAAGACACAGACACACGTAAAGACGGTACACGGCTGCAGCCCTTGCAAAAAGACACAGACACAGAAAGACGGCATATGACTGCAGCAAAAACTCTTGCTGTAGTTGCTTTATTTATAACACAGTCTGTTTGGCAACTGTCCCACCGCAATTTCTTTGTTCCCACACTGTCCTGACTCAACACATCCCTGTTCCTTGTTGTTTCGTCTCCGGCGAGCAGATGTTTGCATCTAAACTCTCTAACCCCTCCTGTTTTCAGGGTTAGGGTGCTCTGGACTTGCATGCAAGGCCACAGACATGTTCTTGAGAGAAACAACAAGGAAACATTCCCAGACAAAGTGTCCTCTACACATCTTCTCCTGTTCTTATAAGGATACTCATCATATTGGACTTAAGACCCAACCTACTCCAGTATGATCTCATCTTAACTTGATTACATATGTAAAGACTATTTCCATATCAGGCTACATTCATAGTTACCAGGAGTTAGAACTTTAACATAGCTTTTTTGGGGACACAATTTAATCTATACTCCTTCCTATCCCATTCATCTTAGTGGTTAAAAATTTATCATGTTGTTTAAAATCTCAGTTTTTATTACTGCAGATATGATGTCTGTGAGATAGGCACCTGCAAGAACAGCACTTGTATGTGATTTGCCAGGAGAATGCAGTGGCTGGGCTGAGTTCAGTGCCAGGCTAATGTTCCTTCTACTTGGTGGGCTTAGCAACCCAAACATCCATGGCTAGTATTCTAATTGGAGCCATGCATTCTCACATACACTAGGAGAAAGGGATATAGGGACCAGAAAAGGCCCAGGTTAAGGAAGGCTGTGCTTATTTATTTATTTCTACAGATGGGCTGCAGTATCTTAGGAACCTTCATTTCTATTGTTGGCAAGGCGGGCTGGCCAAGTGATACTATTTTTTCCTCTCAGCAGAAATCTCTATTTTCTCTCAAGTCTCAGCAGAATAATAATCAGTACTTGTGTTTTTTAATGAGCACCTGCCAAGGGCCACACGCTATCCAAGAAATTTGGTACTTATCACTTCTAATCCTTAACACAACCTTTAAGGTAGTTATTCATACCAGCAAAGCCCTTAGAATTAGCCGTGATGATGAAAGGTGGGTAATAGCACCTGGTAGACAGTGTGATCCAAAGGAGGAGGGTACCTATCAGTACAGGATGCTCTGTGGCAAATCGGATGGTCTTGATGTTAGAGATACAATTAGGGGCTGAGAGAGCTTGAGGAACTTTGCTTCAAACTGACTCCTACAGACATCTTCAGTCTGGGCATCAGGTTTGGATACCCAGTAGGATAAATCTGTTACATGCAATCTCTCTTGAAAGTCATGAGGGACATACCATTCGGGTCACTTTTCAGAAAGGTGAGCACAGATTGAAGATGGACCAGTATGAAGGGAGGGTTATTGTGGTGGTCCCTCAAGATGCTATCTAGTCCATATCCTTACATTAGAGCAAAACCATATTTATATCAAAGCCCTAAGGGCAAAGAACCCAAATTCAATTAAGTTGGTGGGCAAGTGGTAGGGGAGGACAGTGTCTAGAAAACTGAAACTAGGAGAGTCCTTGTTTCTTGAAAGTAAAAATCATAAACTAGTGATGCAGAATTTGAATCCAGCCCACAGACATTATTTGTTTACCCTATATTTTTTAAATTTATTTCCTATCATTCAAAGAAAATCAGGGACTTTCATATAAAAGTCTGTGTTTCTGGCTGATTGAAAAGTATTTGGATCCACATTCCAATGTGGCTCAGTTGCAGCTGCTCCCTTTTAAAGGGCAGACTCCTTCTCATTTGACATGGTCTTCTTCAGAGTTGATGCTTGGTCACTTTTTGGTGTTATCTGCTTGGCATCATTTCAGTCTGCGATCTGTACTCTAGATCTTTGGCTCGAAAAGATTTGGAATCAGGCCCGATCCAACCGTCTACTAAACTAAAACAAATCAAAAAGAAAACACCACCAAAATATAGAGATCAGTTCTTTGAGGGGTGGCAGAAATGTTCTAAAACCTATTGTGGTTATGGTTGCACAAGTCTGTGAATATACTAAAAAACATTGAATTGTATACTTTAAATGACTGAATTATACGGTGTGGCATATCTCAAAAAGCTGTTAGATAATAGACATCAGACATAGAGTTAGGGAGCAAAACACAAATGATGAATCAACTCCCCAATACCAATTGCTGTCACTGAACTCCTAGAAGGTCTCTATTATTGCAATATTGGGATGGCAGCAGATGCAAGTGGTTAAAAGTGTAAAAAATAAATATGAAAAATAGTACCTATTTCATTGGATTGTTAGGAGAAGTAAATGAGGTAATCTCTGCAAATCACACAGCACTCTGGCTGATATGTATAGAGCAATGGACGAATTATTGGTTACTAGGACATAGAACAGACTTAACACTTAGCCTAATAACACTGAGATTGTGCATCTAGCCATTACTCTGATCATAGAAGCAGCCCTTCTCAGGACCTCTCCAAATGTCCAGTGAGCTATAGTTAGCTACAGATCCTCAGCCAGAACTCTAGGAGCCTTAGAGGCTCTTAAGTGATGAAGGAAAAAATTAGCACACAAATACCAGAGTATCTAGAGAAGTAGGGACAACCTGTTTGTGCCTTATTCAAACAATGTGATGTAGTAGAGTCTCCACAATGCTGAGAGGAGGAGATGTGAATTACAGTTCTGCTTCCACTCCACATTGGATTCCCTTTCAAAAATACTAATTTTTTTTAATGTTTGACTTTCTTCATATATTGTAGGACAATGGTATTTATCCTGCTTACCTTAGAGATCAAATAAGAAAGAAAGCATGGAAGTTACCCGGAACAGTAAAAAAATTCCATATAAGGTAAGATTTTTATTTAAGTATATAAATCAGTGGCCCCAATCAGGTGACAGGTATACCCTCATATAAATGCTAAGGAGGCTAAGACTGCTGTAACAAGAGAAGGGATGGTTTTATGGTTTTCGACCCATTGTTTTTGTAAAGACTCCCTAAAGGATGGTGAAGCTCTTGGCAATTAGAATAGATGCAGCACAGGCTACCATATACCATGAGAAAAAAGAGCTTCTGGCCAAGGGAAATCATCAAACTACTGCCCTTACCCTATTACAGAATGGAAAATGTTAGCTTACCTGGATTACACGGTAGGGTTCCAAAGCAGAGAAAATTATATTCACACCTAGAAATGGGAAATTTCTTCTCTGGGAAGATCTAAACTATCATTAGGAGAGTGGGTAGGTGGTTGTGACATTTTTTCTTCTTGATGCATCTCCTTATATTCTAAGAAAGGTTTAGAAATGGGTTAACCCTGTTATATCTCTCCTGACCCAGAGCTGTCCAGATAACTTCAAATAATTCATTCAATGGACATGGAATAGGCACAGGCAATTTGCCAGTGAAACAGTTGGTGGATCACCTTGATGAACTAAGTGCAGGTGTTTTTAGCTTGAGTAGGGCCTAGAAGTATCAAGGCATGAGGAACAGCTGATTCCTAAAGCTTCCCACACATTCTTATAGTTGAAACTGGTAGACTAAGGAAGTCGTCACCAGCTACTCCTTCTAACTCATTTGTTTACGTCAAGAGATGTTTTAATATAAAAGGGTTAAAGGAGGGAGCTGAGAGAGGGGGAATAAGGTAAAAGTATTCACAAGACCACACAGGAAGAGAAGGGTTCCCTGCCAACAGGGAAATATTAACAACACGTTAGGCAGTGCAACAGAGCGGTCAAGAGCATGGGCCGTGGCACCAAACAGACCTGATTCGTATCCTAAGTGGCTCTGCCACTTAGCTCCTGTGCCAAATTTAAAATGAGATGAGAACAATATTGATCTCTTGCAGTCCTTGTAGGGACAAAATGAGAGTGCATACTTAAAGCATGTAGCACATTTCCTGGCACAGAGGAAGTGCTAAAAGTAAGAGTAGTTACTACGGACTCTTCAGCAGGCCATTTCAGAGCCTTTCTCAATTCAACCCAAGTCAATACTTCCAGCTTCAGTTGCTATCACTCCTGGCCACATATTGTATGCCTGGCTACAAAGAGCCCACAGGACTGTTCACCAGCCCCAGATTTCATCATACCTGTCTACATCCTCGCATCTTTGTTTATGCTGATCTTCCCGCCTAATATATCCTTTTTCTCTTTTCTACCAGGTAAAAACCACCTATCGGGCCCAGCTAAAGTTTCACTACTTTTCTAAAGCTTTTGCCTTCCTTTAATCCAGGTGGGATCAAAGCTTCCTTCTTTGTATTCCTGTTGCATGTTTTATTATAATGTGTTAAGTGCCATGCTAGCATTATCAACAGCTCTACATGTTTTAGTAATCTCCATGAATTCGTGAGAACAGGGGCTCTCTTGTGTGTATTTTTACATTACTAGCACAGTAACTGGCACGTAGTAGGTATTTATTAAAGTCTGTTGATTAGAACTGAATTTGTCAATATTATTAACACCTATTCCACCTATTTCACAGTAGGTTGCCATGGAGAAAAAGTGTGAGAACGTATGTGAAATCACTAAAAAATAGGATGCTTTGTACAAATGTAAGGAATTAACTACTCAGAATTCATGCTGGAGAGTTTAAATAAAGAAAATTTTTCTCTAGTCCTGTCAAATGATAATCAATATGCATATTAATGATCTCAGTGCATTTCCAGCTCATGAAGTGCCTTCTGAATTATCATGAAGTTTCATAAAAAATGTGTTCTGATGCTTTGACATTTGGGAATTTGTGACAACATAACTGATATGGTTCCCTTGTGTAACTGGAATATTTATTAGACCAAGGTAGCTCAGTCCCCAACTAGTGTGGAGAAATGGGACTTTGACATTTATAAGAAAGAGTGGGAAAGTTAGTAACCTAACTGCTACCATCGTCTGTAGTGAAAACTAACATGAATGAGGCAAATACCCCCCTTCTGGAGCACGCATTGCCATTTCTTTCTATAGCACACATAGTTCATGTTCTTCAATTTGCAATTTGGTCCCATGCACTCTTTTAATCTTTGTTAATAACTGTGTGTGAGTCTGATCTTGCTTTCCACTCCATAAACTCTGAGATCAAGGACTTGGTCTTCTACTTTTATATTATCCACAACAGTGCTTAGCATAGTTGCTGAAGGCATTGGCACTCTCTCAGTAAGTAGTGGTTGAACATAACTGAATTTGGGGAAATATGTAAAACAGTTATTACATAGAATAAATAAATTAATACATCGTTTAGACCCAACAAAAACATTACATACATAGGTGGATCAATTTTGGAATCAATTTAATCCAATTTGGTAATATTTTAATACTTTTATTACTGACAGCATTTGTATAGGGTTTGTTTTTATAAAGTGCTCTCATAAACTCTTTTTCTCAAAATAGCAAATCTGAGTGAAAATAGATACTCAGGTGTTTAGTTGTCAAATAAACAAGGTGAATACAATAGCAAAAATTAACATTTATAGAGCAACTACTATAGAATAGGTGTGATTCCAAGTGCTTACTATGTACTTTCTTATTAATCCTCTCCATGACCCTTTGAAAAAGGTATGGTCATTATTTTCACCTTATAGATTAAATAAAAGCTGAGGCTTAGAGCGGTAAATTCATTTGCCTAAGGTCACACAGCTAGTAATCTATGAAAGACAACTTCTCCACCAAAAAAGGTTGAGTCAATGAACCTGCAAGGAAGTCCTACCATAAAAGTAGCTAGACAGAGCTGTTTGACAACACTCTTTGCAACCTCATATCTAGAAAATGATTTGAAAAGAGAAAAACAATACTAACTCACAATAGAATAACCAAAGCAACGAATGGCTTTTTCACTAACAAAAACTAATTCAAAGTTTACATAACATACTGGATCGAAAGCAGCAGCCCTGCACTCTGACAGTGTTTTTCCTTACGGGCATGAGAGGGGATGGGTCTTTCTGTGGAGCTGAAGAGGATAACTTTATAGACAAACAAGCTTCCCCTGAAACAAGAATCAAGAAAAACCAGGCTAAAACAAGACGTCAAGAAAACACAAAATGTAAAGTACAATTGGTCGGTGTGAGATTTATAAAGCGTAAACTTGTAGTTTTGTTGCAATGAGAGCCTCACCTAAAGGTAAAGATACTACTTTAAGATGAAAGCCCAGAACTTCTTTCTGAAAGGATCCATTTTTAGTACAACCTGTTTGAGTGGATTGACTCTTGCATAAAACTGACTTATTTTATGATCTTTATGCATGGGTTCATGCCCATTCAAGATTTCCAAGTGCTTGGCACAGGTGCTCCCCCTCCCTATTCTTGTCTCAGTAGCAAACATTGCAAATAGATCACAGCATTCTTTCTTATTATCTAGAATCACCCTCAGAGTCATTCTTGACACAGCACTGCAGGTGGCAACTACCAATCAATTAGATTTGACTTGCGAAATAAAACTTATTTGCTATCTATGACCCAGAGTACACGGATTATTTGCAAGTGGAGAGCTAGCTGGCATGATAGATAGCAAACTCTAATAATGACTATGTCTGTAGTAATCCAATGCTACTCAGCAGTAGCGGCTTCCTTCCCTGGTCTTATCTTCCTTTGCTGCTCTGATCATCCCTGACCACCAGCAATGCAATCTTTCTCAGTAACAGAAAATAAACTTGCTAGGCATGCGGTACCTTTAAGAGGACCTCAGGGATCAGGAGCAGTCCGGCCCACTGACTTGTTGCCCATCCAAGCCCTCAAATGCTGAGCAATATGATGTTCAATATGAACTTCTAAGAGTTCACATTCTGCTTGTAAAATGCCCATTTAGTCTCAGTTCTCTCCTATGCGGGGCGAGCTTAGATGAATCTGAAAGAGCATTGGATCATGATTAAGATGGTCCTGGCTTCTAGTCCTGTCTCTACATCCTTAGTTATAGTTCTCCTTGAGCCCCAGCTTCCCCATCTGTATAATGGAGATAGTAATACCTGCCTTAACTAACAAGCGACTTGTTGTGAAAGTGTTAAATTATCCATTGTAATTTTTTTTATTTTTCATTCCATCTCACTACTCCTCAAGTATTTTGTCTCACTTTGCTGGGTGCAATTATATTTGACTCAAAAAGATATTTACAATGGGTGTTTACTTGATAAGCATGTTTTTGTTGATATTGTATAATTTCATTTTTGAGGGGAGAGTGTTTCTCTAATTTTTACACTAAAAAGTAAAATGACAAGAGAATGGATTGACTTGCTTTTTTAGCCATATGTCTGGTGATCAGATCAGAGTATAGATAACAGAACTTGGTCAATGGGTGTGATTCATAATGTACGAGAGCAAAGCAACTTACTGATCAGTCTAAGTCCTTAGCTATGAGTTTGACAGGAAAGGAAGCAGAGGTTCTCAGAATCTACTGCTCAACCTCACCTTTCAAAAGTGCCCTGGTCATGTAGCCCCACGGTTTCAAACTGTAATTTCCAGTTTCCTAGAGATACACAGGGAGGCATCAGGAGCTTCCTTAGATGCTTAAAAAATGGTCTTACTGTGAATGAATGACTTCAAAATTTGAAAAATATACGATATGGTTTATCTTCCCTGGATTCAGATCCCTATTTGATTCAAACCAGTACATTTGTTAATTGACATCCTGCCCAGGTTCTGGGGCTGTGCTTATCTAATAACCTCCTTATTTAATATCTTACAGCCCAGAACTTGGCCTTGACTTACATGGGTTGTACTTTCACATGTTTTCTCTCTCTGCCCAGGTTCCTTTGCTAAATCTGGATCTTTACTTTCCATTGCTGAAACCAGACTTTAGTTCATGCACGTAATGCCTGGGATGATTTTGCAAACTCCTCTCATGGATTGATGAGAATCGACCATGTAAATCCAAAAGGAGAGTTCATTCCAACTGGAACTTAATACTTCTAGGCTTAATATTAATGCAAGAACATAAATTAGTTCAAATATAGATGTAACGACCCCAGGACATGCTGTGAAGGGTGTTCATGAAAAATCTTTAATAAATATAAATAGCATATTTATTAGTAAATAGTTAATTAGTAATATTAGTTTACTATTAGTAATATTAGTTTATTAGGTAGTAAACACAGTCTTTGTTAATATCTTTGGGGAGCTTTGGCTTTGATAGAATTTTCATTTACAGATTCTCTTTGGTCTAGCTAAACACAAGCTAATTAATCTTTTGGACTTTGACTTATAGAAAAGTTCACAGGCATTGCAAAACATTCATTGAAAATATAAAGGTTGATTATCATTGTGTGAGGAGGTTGAAAATAAATCTTTTGGCAACTGATATATCTGGGTTTGCAGTTAATGACCTTTTTGGATTAGTGCCCAGGACATGGATCTTTCATGTGTATCGTTCTGCTAAAAATTACAACTGATCTGAAGCCGGCTGGATAGCAATTTAATAAAATGGCCCCATATGAGAAGTAGGTTAAAAGCACTAATGTCATAATGTCTACCTAGGAAATTGCCTTGGTTTTCTTTTGTATTGGGCAGATAGACAAAAAGTAAAGCTGGGAATTTAATTTTTTTCCAAAGTTGTTTTTTAAATTAATACATTTTACTTTTTAGAGCAGTTTTAGGCTAATAATAAAATTGAGCAGAAAGTATGGAGACTTCCCATATACTCCCTTCCCACCCCCACCACACACACAACCTCCACCACTACTAATATCCCACGCCAGAGTGGTACATTTGTTACAATTGATGAATATACGTTGACACACCATTATGACTGAAAGTCTAAAGTTGACATTAGGATTCACTCTTGCTGTTGTACATTCTATGAGTTTTGACAAATGTGTGACATATATCCATCATTGTGCTATTGTACAGAATAGTTTCACTGCCCTAAAAACTCACTGTGCTCTGCCTATTCATCCCTTCCTCCCCTCTATCCCCTGACAACCACTAACATTTTTACTATCTCCGTAGTTTCACCTTCTCCAGAATGTCATATGGTTGGAACCATACAATATGTATGTAGCCTTTTCAGATTGGCTTCTGTCACTTAGTAGTAATATACATTTAAGTTTCCTTCATGTCTTTTCAGGGCTTGATAGTTCATTTCTTTTGAGTGCTGAGTATTATTACATTATCAGGATGTACCACAGTTTTTTAATCCAGTCATCTACTAAAGGACATCTTGGTTACTTCCAAGTTTTGGCAATTATGAATAAAGCTGCGATAAACATCCATGTGCAAGTTTTTGTGTGGACATAAGTTGTCAACTTCTTTAGATAAATACCACAGGTGCAATTGCTGTATCTTATCATCATGATAAGAAAATGTTTAGTTTTATGAGAAACTGCCAAACTATCTTCCAAAGTGGCCGTACCATTTTTCATTCCCTCTTGCAATGAATGAGTGTTCCCATTGTTCCATATGCTGGCCAGAATTTGGTGTTGTCAACGTTCTGGATTTTGGCCATTCTGATAGGTATATAGTAATATCCCGTTGTTTTAATTTGCAATTTCCTACTGATGTATGAGGTTGAACACCTTTTCAGATGCTTACTTCTATCTGTATATCTTCTTTGGTAAGATATCTGTTCAAGTGTTTTGCTCATTTTAAAATCTGGTTTGTCATTTTTTTTATTGTTGAGTTTTAAAGATTCTTTATATATTTAGGATAAGAGTCCTTTATCCGATGTGTCTTTTACAAATATTTTCTCCCAGTCTTTACCTTATCTTCCATTCTCCTAACATTGCCTTTCACAGAGCAGAAGTTTTAAATTATAATGTAGTCCAGCTTATCAATTATTTCTTTCATGGACTGTGTCTTTAATGTTGTATCTAAAAAGTCATCATCATACGTGAGGTCATCTAGATTTTCTCCTATGCTGTCTTCTAGGTGTTGCAGTGTTTTACGTTTTAAATTTAGGTCTATGATACATTTTGAGTTAATTTTCATTCAGGATATAAGATCTGTGTCTAGTTTCATTTTTTTGCAGGTGGATATTTAGTTGTTTCAGTACCATTTGTTGAAAAGACCATCTTTGCTCCATTGTATTGCCTTTGCTCCTTTATCGAAGATTAGTTAACTATATTTATGTGAGTCTATTTCTGGGATCTCTATTTCTGTTCTATTGATTTATTTGTTTATTCTTTCACGAATATCATACTGTCTTGGTTATTGCAGCTTTCTAGTACGTTTTGAAGTCAGGTAGTGCTAGTCCTCTGGCTTTGTTCTTCTCCATATAAACTTTAGAATCAGTTTTTTGATAGCCACAAAATAACTTGTCGTGGTTTTTAATTTGGGATTATGTTAAATCTACAGATCAAGTTGGAAAGAACTGACATCTTGACAATACTGAGTTCTTTCTAGCCATGAATGTGAAATATCTCTCCATTTATTTAGTTCTCCATTGATATAGTTCACTGAAGTTTTGTAGTGTTTCTCATATGGATCTTGTACATATTTGGTAAGATTTATACCTAAATATTTCACTGGGGGGGTTAATGTAAATGGAAATTTCTCTTTAATTTCAAATTCTACATGTTAATTGCTGGTATATAGGAACAGAATTGAATTTTATATGTTAACCTTGTATCCTGCAACCTTGTTATGACCGTTTATTAGTCCCAGGAAGTTTTCAGCCAATTATTTCAGATTTTCTACATAGATGATCATACTATCTGCAAAAATAAGAGTTTTATTTTTCGTTCTCTATGTGTATGTATTTTATTTCATTTTCTTTTCTTACACATTAGCTAGAGTTTCCAGTACAATGTTCAAAAGCAGTGAGGAGATGGAACATTCTTGCCTTGTTCCTAATCTTAACAGGAAAGCTTTGAGTGTCTCACCTTTAACTATGATGTTAGCTGTAGGTAAAGCTGTAGATCAAGATGTTCTTTATCAAATTGAGAAATTTCTGTCTATTCCTAGTTTGCTAAGAAATTTTATCAACAATGAGTGTTACATTTTGTCAAATGCTTTTTCTCCATCTTATTGGTATGATCATGTGGTTTCTTTCTTCATTAGCCTGTTGATGTGATGGGTTACATTAATTGATTTTTGAATGTTAAACCAGCTTTGCGTACCTGGCATAAATCACACTTAGTCATGCATAATTATTTTTTACATTGTTGGATTTGACTCGCTAATATTCTGTCAAGGATTTTTGCATTTATGTTCATAAGAGATATTGGTCTGAAATTTTCTTGTAATGACTTTTTCTGATTTTGGTATTAGGGTAATAGTGGCCTCATTTAATGAGTTAAGACCTATTCCCTCTGCTTCTGTCTTCTGGAAGAGACTGCAGGGAATTGGTATGATTTTTCTATCTTTAATTTTTCATAGAATTCATGAGTAAACCCATCTCTGCCTAGTACTTTCTGTTTTGGAGGTTATTACTTATTCATTCAATTTCTTTAATAGATATAGACCTACTCAGATTGTCTATTTCTTCTTGTGTGAGTTCTGGCAGATTGTGTCTTTCAAGGAATTGTTCCTTTTCATCTAGGTTATTAAATTTGTGGACATAGAGTTGTTCATAATATTTCTTTATTATCCTTTTAATGTCCTTGGGATCTGTCGTATGTCCCATCTTTCGTTTCTTATATTAGTAATTTGTGTCCTCTTTCTTTGTTCTTAGATAACCTGGCTACAAGCTTATCTATTTTACTGATCTTTTCGAAGAACCAGTTTTTGGTTTCATTTTGTTGATTTTCTCTGTTGATTTGCTATTTTCATTTGTATTGATTTTTGCTCTAATTATTTATTATTTGTGTTCTTCTATTGACTTTGGATTTAATTTGCTCTTCTTTTTCTAGTTTCCTAAAGTGAAAGCTTAGATTAATGATTTTAGATCTTTTCTCTTTTTTAGTATATGCATTCAATGCTATAAATTTCCCTTTAAGCACTGCTTTTGCTGCAACCCACAAATTTTGATAAGGTATATTTTGAAATTTATTTAATTCAAAACATTTTAAAATTTCTCTTGAGATTTCTTCTTTAACCCATGTGTTATTTAAAAGCAAGTTGTTTAATATTTAAGTATTTGAGATTTTCCAGCTATCTTTCTGTTATTTATCTCTGATTTAATTCTACTGTGGTCTGAAAACAGACATCAGATAATTTCTATTATTTTAAACTTGTTAAGGGGTGTTTTATGGCACAGAATGTGGTCTACCTTGTTGAATGTTCTGTGTGATCTTGAGAAAAATGTGGATCATGCTGTTGTTGGGTGAAGTGGTTTATAAATGCTAATTATATTCAGTCTATTGATGATGCTGTTGAAATTAACTATGTCCTTGCTAATTTTCCACCTACTATATCTATTTCTGATAGGAGTGTTAAAGTCTCAAACTACAATAGTGGATTAGTGGATTCATTTATTTTTTTCTTGCAATTCTATCAGTTTTTGCCTTGGGTATTTTAACACTCTGTTGTTAGGTACATACACACTAAAAGTTGTCATGTCTTCTCATAGCATTGCCCCTTTGTCTTTATGTAATGCCCCTCTTTATCCCTGATAACTTTCCTTGCTCTGAAGTCTGCTCTGTCTAAAATTAATGTAGCTACTCCCATGTTTGAAATTATTGATGGCATGTTATATCTTTCTTCATCCCTTTACTTTTAATCTAAATGTGTCTTTATATTTAAAGTGGGTTTTTTTTGTAGGCAACATATTGTTTGGTCTTTTTTTTTATTCCACTGTGATAATCTCTAGCTTTTAATTGATGTATTTAGACCATTGATGCTTAAGGTGATTATTGATATAGTTGGATTAATATCTATCATATTTGTTATTTTCTATTTGTTGCCTAAACATTTCATAACTCCTTCTTCTCTCCTTAACACATTAATTATGTTTCTTTCTCTCTTTTTTTGCTTTCTTTGCAGTTGCCCTAGTGTTTACAACGTACATTTGTAACTAATCCAAGTTCACTTTCAAATAAAACTATACTGCTTCATGGATAGTGCAAGTTCCTTATGATAATAAAATATTTCTGATTCCTTTCTCTTGTCCTTAGTATCATTGTTGTCATTCATTTCATTTATATATAAACATATATAGGCAAGTATATATACATAAGTGTACATAATCAAATACACTGTTGCTATTATTATTTTGATCAAATTGTTATCCGTTAGGTCAATTAAGTGAAAAAATAAAAGTTTTTATTTAACCTTCACTTAGTCCTTCTCTGGTACTCTTCCTCACTTTATGTAGAGCTAAATTTCTGGACGATATTATTTTCATTTTCTCTAAACAACTTCTTTTAGCATTTCTTGCAAAGCAGGTCTGCTGGAAATAAATTCTCTCAATTTTTGTTTGTCTGACCAAGTCTTTATTTCTCCTTCATTTAAGAAAAATATTTTCAGAGGACTGAGCATTAGGTTTTTAGGGTTTTTTTCTCTCAATACTTTAAATATTTTACTTAACTTTCTTTTTGCTAATATGGTTTCTGAGAAGCCCGATGTAATTCTTATCTTTGTTCTTCTATAGATAAGGTACTTTTTTTTAACTCTTGCTTCTTTCAGGATTTTTTCTTTATCTCTGATTTTCTGAAGTTGAAATATGATATGCTCATGTGTAGTTATAAAGCTTGGAATTTTAGAAACAAAATTATTGTTGTCTTCTGGGCACTCCAGAATTACCATGGATCTCTTCTGCACCAGCTTAGTGGGTTCCTGGGTAAAGCTACACTAATATTAGTCCACCACTTCACCACCAACACTACCAAGCATCCTTCTATACTTAACAATCCCTTGCAAATGTTGGAGCTCTTCTTCAGAACATACTCAGATAGAATGTCAGCTGTGTATGCATTCGTTCAGTTTTTTTTCAAGAAGACAGTTCTGCTTTTTTGGAGTGTTGGTGTGATTATTTATTTTTTTAAATAAAATTTAGTTTAGGACAAAATATAATTCAAAATTATATGATGAAATACATTCTAATGTAACATTTAATAATATGTATGACACTTAAAAGTAAATTTCTACTTTTTTCTATTTAACAAGTGTATATAGTTTAACTTACTGTTTAATTATGTAAGAAAAGGTGTCATTTATGGTACTGTTGTGCAGTTACTATCATTATCTCCTTGAGAGTTTTATGAAGTAGAATTACTGTCTTTGAGGAGATTTTTTTTCATTGTAGGAAAATGTATTTTGTAAAGGAAACAAATTTGAAAGAAATGATTGCTAACAAACCCTCATGCCCTCATGACACATCTCCAGTAATTGGCTTCCCTTGGTTTTGAGCTCGTTCTCAGTAGGAGAGATGGAGGCAAAAGGAAAGTAGAAAGTTCAGAAGGTGCCAGAGAGGAGGCTCAAGGAAAAGTGTGTGAGGAAACTTAAAAAAATCCAAAATGAGCCAAGTGAAATTATCTTGAGAGCTATTGAAAAAGCATAAAAAAAAGTCTTTTGTAATTTCTTTAAGCCTCTTTTTTTGCCTGAAGATATAATTCATTGGGTTATTAAATCCAAACACACATACTTTAATTCTCTCTTTTGTCTCTTTTGGGAAGATATTTATCAAATGGGCATGTTCAAACTTTTCATGCTTTTGCATATTATTTTATTATAAATACCATACCAGAGGTTTCTTCTTCTTAATGAACTTTGTTCCATTCCCTCTCTATCAAAGCTAGGGATGTTAAATAAGAAAATGAGAAGATGGAGTAGAACAGATAAGATGGAGAAGGAATAAATATTTGAGAAAAAGTCAACCTTCCCCTCACAACAAAAAAACAAATCTCAATAATTGAAAGTGCCAGCCCCTCATCTCAGCTGTGGGCATGGGAGTTCAAGACTAAATCATGTTATTTTAGGAAAAATCAATAGGTCTCATAAAATTACCAGACTCCTCATGAAAACAGAACAGTATTTCTGAAAGCAAATATGATTTGTTGTTCTGTTCTACATGTGTATTTATACAAATCAATAGGAGATGTGGAATAACCAGAAAATTCTTTGGCAGTCCTTGATAAATCACTTTTCCTCTAATTGCGAGGGGAGGAAGAATATTTTTGTCATCATGGAACTTTCAGAGTAAATTTCCACTGGCATCTCTAGCAACCTAAATGTGAGAAGTATAACCCAAAGCCTATTCAGCATAACTTTCAGTCTGTCCCTTTAGTTGCTAGACCCAAAACAGGCCCTAAACATTAATATTACTGGCTGGGCCAGTTCCTCACCACCTGGACAAAGGCAGCAGTCACCCAAGAGCCTCAGCAGCAGTCACGGAGTAGCACATTAAAAGAGAACCATTGGGTTGGTATTTAGGCCATTTGGACTCAATGGCAGATACTTTATCCTTTGGATTTGCCATCTATAAAACAGGAACAGTGTGTTTCACATATTAATGGCAGTACATGGAGATGATGAGCAAGTTCCACAGAAAATCCTCCAAATTTATTAAATACAAACACACATACTTTATTTCTTCTTGGCCATTAGTGTCCGTTTGCTTTCCTATCTCAATCACAATTTGACAGACAATGGATGTACAGATGCAGAGGAAACAAGTTAGGAACTCAAGGGAATCCACCACTTAAGAAGTTGATGCTTCTCTCAATTCCAGCATATTGGTTATCAGATCATCTCTACCAGGCAGTTTGGCATAATTAGTTACAAATATAGGACTTTTCCTTAGTTAGACAGGAGGAATGAGTTTGAATGTTTTTTCAGATTAATTGCACAGCATGGTGAATATAGCTAATATTTGAGTTCTGTACATTTCAATATCACTAAGTGAATAAATTTTTAATGTTCTCATCACAAAAAGTGTTAAATATTTGAGATAATGGATATGTTAATTAGCTTATTTAATCTTTCCACATTATATTTAAAAATACTAATAACATTTTGTACACAATAAATATATACAACTATAGTTCATCAATATATAATAAAAAATAAAAATAACAAAAAAGAATATAGGGCTTTTGAGTCAGCCTGCCAAGTTACTCATTGTGGGATGTTGGGCAAGCCACCCAACCTTTCAAAATCAATTTTTCCGTCTGTGAAATGAGGATAAGAATGACTTCATTAGGTTGTTTCATGATTACATGAAATTATAGACATAAAAGAAGTATAGAGTTAGGCCCAAAATAAATTGTAAGTGGTGGTGGTGGTGGAGGTTGCTGTATGTTGCCTTTCTTTGGCATGCATATCAATCAGATGTTTGGTTTCTTCTAGCATTGTTGTTGCAGGTGGGCTCAGTACCCACTTTGTAAGCTGGTACAAGAGGCCATGGATCTTCAACAATTAAGTTCCCATTTTTGTCATTTTTTCAAGATGATTTTTGTCTTTGTAATGATGCTCTTCATCTTTTTTGTTGGGGGTGGTAAAACAACAAATATTTGTTATCTCATATAGTTTCTATGGGTAAGGAATTCAGAAGCAGCTTAGTTGGGGGGTTCTAGCTCAGGGTCTCTCATGAGGCTGCAGTTAAAATATCAGCTGTAGCTGTAGTCATCTAAAGGCTTGACTGGAGCTAGAGGATCTACTTCTAAGATGTCTCAGTCACATGGCTAGTAAGTAGGTGCTGGCTATTGGCAGGAGGCCTCAATTCCTTACCACATGGACCTCCCCATAGGGCTTTTGAGCATTCTCATGCATGGCAGCTGGCTGCTATGAACACAGAAGTGACATTACTACAGTTCCCAGCATGCCTCTCTTCCCATCACTGACCTTCCCCACTCCTGCTCCTGGATTCCCATAGGCTGGGACTTGTAGTTCCAGCCCATGGGTGGCAGTGGGGGTACTAAAGCCCCCTTGAAATCTACTTTTTTTCCCTAGTAGTCATTGAGACCACAAGTTCCAACTGAATTCCTACTTCAACCCACTAGGATTTGCCCTGATCAGAGTCACTCACATTCCTTCCTGCAGGGTAACCAACTGTCCTCCCAATACTCCTTGGACCTCAGAACTCCCCCATCCTACTCATCTGCATGAACACAGTTGATTTTAGGTCATGGCCTTGGATCCTAGAGATTTTACAGGAGATCAATGCATAGATTTATTTTAAGTCATGATTAGCTGGTTGTCATACTAACTACCTAGAGTTTTTAGCAAAAGTTTCTTCCTAATTAATCTGCTATTGGAGCCAGGAGCCATTCAGTTAAATGGAATTGAAAGCCTGTATTTCATGCCACTCACCCTTAACTAAGTGGTAAGGCCTTTAAGAGGGATGTTAACCTCTAGGGTCCTAAACCCAGCAAAGTTTAGTCACTTGGGAAATCATGGAAGCTAGCTAGTAAGCTTTAAAATAATGAACTCTGGCAAAAATCAATGTCATCAGAGAGCCCAGATCAGGGAAGTAAACCTATCATCTTTCTCCAGTTCCTCATAGCTCCACTTCCTTATGACCCTCACCATTAGGCCTCAGCTCCCACTGATTCTTGAGCCAATACTGATAAGGTCATGCGAGCTTTCAGCAGATTAAATCCTCACCTATACCACTAGTCAAAGGTTAGGTATGGGGAGATGGAATGCAGTAAAACTCTGTGTTCACGGTGAGGGTAATGGCTGATTTTTAGCATTCCTCTATCCTCTGCAGTGGTGGCCACACCTGACTGAATTTCTCAAAATCATGACTTCCACCACAAACCCTCAGTCCTTCCTCTGGGGTTTGGAGTTGGATATGACAAAAAGTTAAGAGTTCCACTTCTTTCTCTAAGAATTACTAGAGTCAATCACTTTTCCTTTCTGGGTCTTAATCATCTTCCTGGAATGACTTAGAATAAGGGGACTTCATGTGTTGATATGATACTACCCATGTGCTAGATACTTCTCCTATGATTTTGAAAAAAAAAATCTGCCAATACACCAGAAAAGTATTTCCATATGGGAAGGCTTAAAAGCCATTTGGGCAGGAAAAAGGATGGAAGAAAGAGGAACACAAGTGTCCTCCGTACAGCTGCTGCTACCTGTGACAAGTGCATTTGAGTGGACCTAGGCCAATGTACTGCCTCCACTATAAAGTCAACTCAAACCCATTTGATGGCTGGTACTTTAGCCATTTCTAAGATACTGATTCCATTTTTTGTTCACTTGTGTAATGAACATTTCCCTGATGCAACTTCATCCTGTTTCTTTCTTAGATTATTTTTTGCGAAGGAGATCACATGACTTAGGGACAAGTTACTCTAGCACAGCTCTGCAGGACCTCCCAGTAGACTGAATCCCTGAGGCCTGCTGGCAGGTCACAACCAGTTTCCTTTGCAGTGATACATCCTTACAGAAGATAGGAAGACTTGACAGTCTGACAGACACTTAAAGTGTGAAGATGAATAAAAGATACATCACTCCTGATGGGTATATAAAAAAAGCTGTCAGTTGATGTAAGCAGTATTCTAAAAACATACAGTACCATATCAGGGCTAGAGGGTGTTGGATACAAAAAAGGGTTGGCACATGGACAATTTTTGATAGTCAGGTCTATGCGGATGTGAAACCCAAGCTGAGAAGAAGTTTGTTAGTCCTCATTTGCTGCCCTGCTTTGCAAATCATATTTGGGAGTTTTTATTTCTCTTTCTTTGACTTCCCTCAAGGCCTGCATTATTAGCTATTAGGTAGACTGGATGATGATGTAGGTGCTATGTCTAATGTGAGTGGTTGCAGACATGAAATTCTAGCCAAAACATTTTATTCACTGGTTGTTGCCTTGCCTGAAATTTTACCATTGGAGCTTCTTATTTGGGGAATGTACTATAATGCAGACAGACACTGGGAAAGGGAAACCTTCAACTTAGTTTAGCAGGGATTGATTTCCAGCCATTTATGGTATTAGAGCATTAGGGATTGGAGGTCAGCCAGAAGTTAGGTGAAAGGGCAGGGTACAGAAAGGAAAAGTCAGAAGTCATAAACTTTTGATATTGTCTGCTTCATACTCTCACAGAAACATTTGAGGACATTCATACAACCTTTTTCTGGTGCATTAATGTGCTTCAAAACATCCCCATGAAGTGTTCATCCAATCTCTACTTGAATACCTCCAGTGATAGGCAGCTCCTTTTTTAATGGTTGTTAGTTCTAAACTGTAGAAAGTTCTATATTGTAGGATTATCAAATCTGCTTCCTTGCAGCTTTCATACTATTGATGTTTGTTCTTTGTATAATTAGGTTGCCTTTCCCCCAGCCCCCATGAAGTTTCTCTGAATGTATAAAGGCAGTTTTCCTGATCCCTACCACCAATAAAACTTTTCCTCTCATTTCTTCTAATAGCTTTCAAATGACATGGGTGTAGAGACGATTGTGAGCAGCCAATAGGGGAAAGAGCAAATGGCTCATGGCCCTGCAGGAGCATTTGTAAAAACACATACAAATAAATTTTAAAAGACTGAAAATGCCAAGTGTTGGCAAGGGTATATGATTGCAACATGAATACCCTGCTGGTGAGGAATGCAAAATGGTACAGCCACTTTGGGAAATAGTTTGAAGCATCTTATAAAGTTAAACATAGACTTATCACATGACCCACTCCTAGGTATTTCATCCAAGAGAAATGATTGTGGTACTCATTTCACAATGTATATGTATATAGAAACATCATGTTGTATACCTTAAATATATATAATTATATTTGTCAATCATATCTCAATAAAGCTGGGGAAAAAAGAAAATGTATGTAAGCATACAGATTGTATACAAATGCAACTTTATTTGTAATGGCCTCAAACTGTAAATAACACAAATGTCCATCAACAAGTGAAACAAGATGTGGTATATCCATATAACAATATTTTTGGCAATAAACAGAAATAAAGTACTGAGACATGCCACGATATGGATGAACCTCAAAAATATTATTCTAAATAAAAGAAGCCACATATAAATGACCACGTATTGCATGATTTCTTTTATATGAGATTCCTAGAAAAGACAAATCCTATATTAATAGAAAGTAGAGTAATGATTACCTGGGGCTGGGCATGGGGAAACTGACTACAAAGGAACATGATGAAATTTTGGGGGCTGTAGAATTATTCTATATCTAGAATGTGGTAGTGGTTACTCAGATGTATTCATTTGTCAAAACTCATTAACTGTACATTTCAAATGGATGAATCTTATTGTATGTAAATTATACCCCCAATAAAGCAGATTTTTTTAAGCCAGCTTTCTATACAGATAGTCATGTCCCATTGAAGCCCCAGCTATACTTTTGGCCCTCCAAGTGCCAATGACAGCAGCATCCTGAATACAGAGGTCATCAAAGACACAGAAACACAAGAAGGTGGAAAGAGCTGAGCCTAACTGGAAATACGACCTATTAGCGGATAAGAGACGTAAACATGGCCTTGCTGAAATCTGGGACTCAAGAGAGAAGGGCTTTGCAAAGGGAGCACTTTGAGGCTGTTATAAGCAAAGGCCGTAAGTATAGTGACAGTGTTTTCTCACCTGTGATGGATGTGAAGAAGGGAGCTGTTTGCTTGTCACCCATAAAGTGTCTTTCCCTGCAAAATCTGTACTTAGTATGTCATCAGAGTTATTGGCCTTTCTAACAATAGTTTGTCCATTTACTTTCCTTTTTGCTCTAGACAAGTTTCAAGCAGCTCGAGAGACACTTTCCTTGAAAGGCTTTTTATTTTTGATCCAGCTGAATCTGTTTCAATCCTTAGTTGCTAGCCCTTAGAGAAGAAAAGACTTGCTGGAAATTTCACAACCACTCTTATTTGATCCTCCCAAGCTTATAAACAAAAGTTATGATCATTATTAGTTATTTCGTAGGTCAGGAAATTGAGGTATTTGAGGTTAAAAAAACTTGCCCAAGTTCTCATGGCGAATACGTGAAGCTAATATTCTAAACTATTAAATGGAATTGAAACCCAGATCTGACTCTAGAGCCTAGGCTCATAATCAGCACATCCTTATATTTAGGACTATTAAAATGACAGCTATCATTTATTAAATGGCTCTTATGAGCCAGGTACTGAGATAAGCAGCTTGCATATGTTACGTCAGTAATTCCAGAATATCTATGCTTGATGAGAACTCATTATTGTTTCCCAGTGCCCAACACAGTGGCTGGCACAATATAGATATTCAATAAAGATTTATTATATAAATGAACAAACAACCTTCTGTGATGGATATTTTTGGCCCCATTTTATGGATAAAGAAAATGAAGCTTGAAGAGATTAACTGGCCTGAGATTACACAGCTAGCAACTGGCAGAGCCCAAAGCTCTATCTGTTCCGATATCAGGACACTGAAAAACATCAGCCAATGAAAAGGGACAGCTGTAACTGTAAGGGCACAGAACTAAGGTTGATTCAGCTGCTGCTGCTTGGGCTGTTAAGGAGGCCCATACACTCCCACCTTGTCTTTTCACAGGCCCCAGAATTTGCTCCGCTGCTCAAGCTTGTGGCCCAATTATGCATGAGGTTTAACACATAAAAGGTAAATAATTCTCCTGTCTTCACTAAAGGTAGTGGAAAATACCATATCTTTAAACAACTCTTGTCTGGATTATTTTGCATTTGTTTTCTTGCCATGTCTTCTAGATAATCTTAACCTAGGGCCTGGGCCAATCTGAAACTCTTGTAAGAGGAGAGTAGCCACAAACTAAATGGCCCATTCATCCAAGCAAAACACATTCTCATGGGTTTCCAAGGCTACTTCCTGTCACTGCTCTGGATAAGGTCTTTGGGACATCTGCCTTCTAAACATTGTTCCCACTGCCACCACTCTTTCTCTATGTTTCTATACGGTTAACTCAGGCATCTGTAATATGAAAACATGATGAGATACACTAGAGAAGGGCTGAGTTTTCCACTTACATCAGGGAATAATAAAAGAACAGATATATAGGGAATGGGGAACAGAAAAACCACCTCTGCTAATATCTAGTGCTAATGGTGGCTGCCATGGACAGATCTTATAAATTCAGGAAAGAATTACTGAGCACCTCTCTATATAAGGAAGTGTGCCAGATCCTGAGAATACAGAAATGAAATTGAATAATTCCCATATTGATGTAGCTCACAGTCTAATAGGCAAAACAGGCATATAATAATTAATTGTAAGTGATATGAGTGTTGCAAAGAAGAAACACTAGGTCAGAAAATATGCTAAGTGGCTTAGTGTAAGCCACTTGCTCCATGCAAGACTTGGGTAGAGTCACCTTCTCCAGAACAACATGAATCCCTAGATAGAAACTGGGGCTAGTGGCAACCTTCTAGTGTCTGCAGATAATATGATGCTATTAGTGGCTTCTATTGTTGATGTTTTCTGGATACCAGGAACTTTACATATATTATCTCAACTATATGTAAAAAAAACCCTATACATATATATACATATATGCAGATTTTACAGATGTGAAAACTGAGGCTCAGAGCGGTAACTTGCCCAAGGTCTCACAGGTTGGGCTTTGATTCCAGACTGGGATTTTAATCCAACATCCATCTAACACCAAAGCCCATGATTTTTTTCCTACTGTTTCAAACTACTTCCAGGACATAGAGGTGTTAGGAGCAAGTGTAGAGGATTCTAATCCCAATTGTAATACTAAATAATTGTATGTCCTTAGACAACTCTTTCTTTATTTGCTGTAGGGAGTGTTGAATGCTTTGGCTATTTCACATTTTATCAAAAGTACAAATAGAACAGTAGGAAAATAGTCAGATCACATAAAATGCTCTGTATGTGTGTGGGTTGTTACTGATTACTAAATCACATTATATGGTTGCTTTTGCACCATACTCTATAATCCCTGTATTGCTCGTTGACTCATAGTCAAGACTTAGGAGAGAAAGGCTTACTGAGAAAGGTTTGGGAATTGGATTTTAGATCAGAGAGTCATAAATATGACTCAAATAATTTTCCATTTCCTGAGCTTCAAATTTTTCATCTGTAAATTTGGAACTTTAATCTGAGACTGTTAGTGAGCTTTTTGTAATCAAAAAACATGATACATGCTAAGTTGCTTATATTAAGCTTTCTCCACTTTGAGCAGGGCCACAGGTTTCCTGTGCACCCCAGGGACCTGGGAATGCTGAAAAGTTTGAATCTAAGTGGGCTAGGCTCTGTCAGCTCATCAGTTGCAAGTGGTGTTCAGCACTAAGTGAATTGCACTTAATGAATTAAAGATGAAAGAGACAGCAAGGAGCACGAATGGAAGAGAAGATCTTTCAAATTTAAAGGGCTTATTTTAAGACTATTTGGGATCTGCAAATCAGAATTTTCCCACTCTTCCCCTAATTGTTTACTTGAAAAAGCATGTACTGTTTGAAACGATGGGAGCATTGGGAACGGACAGAAAAATCAAACTAAGCCCTCAAATTGATAAACAAGCCCTGTTGTATCTTAGCCACTGAGTCTCTTCCAGGAATGGAGACTGGAGGTAGATGAACATGATGGGTAAGGTTCAGGATGGCTGTGGATCTGAGAGTCAAATTCTAGATTACACATAACTAACAGCTAGTTCCTCACCCACTTTTCAGCTGTGTGCTTGGGCAAATTATAAAATCTATGGGCTTGAAAGGACCAATTCCTCTTTATGATGCCTCCCTTTTCTCTGATTCTTGGAGTCCCCTACTCTAACTCCCCACCAGGCAGTAGTCCTAGCTCTGCTTATCCTCCAATTATATAGAACTTATAACTTACTTCATGAAGACACTCATCTCATCTCCATCCCCAGTCTCCCAAGTGCCTCCTTAGATAACTTCTTCCTTTTGTCTGAGAACAAGTATTCCACGTGAGACTCCTGTAGAGACAGTTCTTCATATATCAAGCTTCCTCCTTGTTCCTTGACTTGACTTAATATCTCAGTGTATTGGTTTTCTGACCTGGAAAAATTGCAATCAATATGGAATAAAATAATACATATTAAAGTGAGTTTTTTGAGATTTAAATCTCTCTATACTTAGATGGTGAAGCACAGGGGGGCAGGAAGGCTGAAGGAGCAAGTGTGGCTCCTTAACAGAGTTAGGCATATCTGAAAGGAAAACTACAGAACCATGACAGAGAACTTGTAGATAGTGTTCATGACACTCTTAACTTCATAAGCAAGTAGGCCATGGGTCCATCTGAGCCAGAAGGAAGATTGAAACTTAAAGGAAGTTCCGAGGTCTGAGACAGAGCAATGGCCAAATGGACCACAGCTGGGCTGCTCTAGTTTTCATGGGGCTAGAGGAATGGCTTTTCTACCTCATTCCCAGACAGAGAAGAGCAGAGCATTGCGTACCTTCCTGAAGGAACGACAGATCTCCGAGAGCAGGGTCAGCTCAATTGTTACCCTCTCTCTTGCCTTCAAGCCAGCTACATGTCATGTGCCTGAGCCAGGACACCACCAGCCCACTGTTTAGAGGGGCCTGTGGAGCCTCAGACAGAGCCTTGGAAGGAAGTAATCCACATACCATGCACTTCAGGAGCTGTTGTTTGAGCCAAATATTTTCTACTTTCAAGAACGCAGATAATGCTGAAACAGAAAGGATCTTTTGAGAGTATTCAATCTAGATTTTCTCTAAAGTGTTATCGGGAAAACTTCCATATGGGCATCCTCTTGCAGAGCTTGATTAAAATGCAGATTATAGAGACTCCTCCACCCAGACCCACTGAATCATGCTCTCCAGTGATGGGGCCCAAGAATCTTCATGTTAAACTTCTGAGAATCTCTAACAAATGTTGGAGCTCTGTGTGGTCAGTCACATGATATTCACAAGGTAAAATGTGAACACCTCTTACCTCAATATCATTTGAATTGCCTGTAACAAATTCGATCACTGGGTCTCCTGATAACCCTCTTGAATCAGAATTTCTTTTTTTAAATTTTTTTTTATTTCAGCATATTACAGGGGTACAAATGATTAGGTTACATATACTGCCTTTGTCCCACCTGAGTCAGAGGCACAACTGTGTCCATCCCCCAGATGGTGCACACCGTATTAGGTGTGAATATACCCATGGCCTCCTCCCCACCCCCATCTGCCTGACACCTGATGAATGTTACTACTATATGTGCACTTATGTGTTGATCAGTTAATACCAATTTCATGGTGAGTACACGTGATGCTTATTTTCTCATTCTTGGGATACTTCACTTAGTATAATGGGTTCCAGCTCTATTCAGGATAATACAAGAGGTGCTAGATTACCATTGTTTTTTGTGGCTGAGTAGAACTCCATGGTATACATGTACCACATTTTATTTCTGTGGTAATGTGTGAGGAGCCCAATTTCTTCATTGTACAGATAAAGAAACTGAGGCCCAGAGAGAAGGAGTGACTTGCCCAAGTGGCAGAGCTAAGGTCACACCTAGGTATCTAGACAAGTCCAAACAGTTTGCCCTTCTGATCAACTCTTGAGGGTTACTTATGTCTCAGTTTACCTTTTGTTGTAACAGCATTCCATCGAAGGTCTAGAGCTTCAGAGTGAGAAGTACAACTGCTCTGGGTGGTTGCATGAGCCTAGGTCAAAGCCCCTCCTCCAAAAGATTATGTAGAACAGCTTGAAATTAAAGCTGTGTTAGGTCACAAATCTCTCTTATAAGCAACAGGGTACTGCAGGCCCTTCTCCAAATGGGGACTCAGGGGACTCCAGAGTGGAATACTTTTATGTTCAGGGAAACTGTTAACCATAGCTTTGAGTCAAACTGAACACAAACACTAAAATGGCCTGTAGTAATTTACTAACCGCATTTTTTTTGTGTTTTTGCAGTTGAAACTCATACCTATTAAGTAAAAGCTTAAATGTATATAGTTTTGTGTCAGACCTGATCCAAGCTCACAAGTCTGATCCCCCAAGTCTGTGTATTTGAGGTTCCAGCTATGTCTCTGCTTTGTCTCTTCAAGGGTGTGGTCTGGAACTCCTCCAGACTGGCAGGGTTTTCCCCAGGATCCTCTAGGGCAATCCAATAGAAGGCCACTGACCTTTAAAAGGAGAACAATTTCCAAAATGATAAGACAAGGTAGATTTTCTTTGAGAAATTAAGCAATTGTCATTGACAACAGTGCTATTATATGATTTGCATTTGGAATAATGCTTATAATTTTAGCAAGTGTTTCACCAGTGCTATATAATTAGGAAAATTAAATGTTGTGCCACCTGGAATACATAATTCTGTAAAGAAATAGGAGACCTCAGTAGAGATTCTGGAATTTCTGAGAGTAGAGGGAAAGGGAAGAAGGCAGGGTCAGGGAAGGAAAAGCTATAATCAGACCTTTCCAATCAAAAGAAGAGTTTGGTAGAGGTCTACAATCTTTTATCTCAATTCTGAAATCAAAAGGTTCTGTAAAATGACAGAAATTTTTTTTCATGAATTTGGTGCCAGAACTCATTTGGCAACAACACTTGACCTGAATTGACATGAACTTAGTCTTCATCCCTTTTGGTATGAATAATCAGACATTTTTTTTTTCTGCAGGAATGTTAATGGCTTAATTATGGAATATTTCCCCAGGAACCACTGTAGACATTATGTAATAAACAGTATATACTCCATGTTACCTTTCTAAAATCTGAAAAAAAATTAAATTCTAAATTCTAAAATTCTAAAACAGATAACATACTGTGGATCTAGAATAATGATAGCTAACATTTGTGGACCACTTGCCATATGCTTGAAGTTATGTTAATCTCTTTTCATCTCATTTAATCTTCATAACACTATGAGGTAGATATTATAATTATGTCCATTTTAAAGTTTGGAAACTGATTCTCAAAGAGGTTAAATAACTTTCCCAGAGTAGCATAGCTTTTTATCCAGCCAGGATTTAGACACAGGTCAGTTTGACTTTAGAAATTACAAGTTTAATTCTTGAATTCTATGACATGGGAGAGATGAGCAGCTGTGAAGGACAAGATGAGGTCTTTGTGGGCTCTATGTAGAGGTAGAATAGAGTACCATCCATTCTATGCCATTTGAGGACCAATCTCCTACCCCTAAATATGTTCCCTCCCCATCCCTACTTGTCTGTGATGTGACTAATTTGGCTTTATTCCTTGAGGTTCATCTGGATAGTGTTTTGCACAGGGACCACCTGCATCAGAAATCAACTGGCCAGCTTGTTAAAGTACAGATTCTTGGGATCCACCCCAGATCTACTGAATCAGAATTGCTAGGGATTAGTACCAAGCTGATTCTTATGCACATTAAAGTTAAAGTAAATGCCCTGAGAAAGGCCAATCATTAACCCTTATGGACTAACATCTTAGCTATCAGTTGACACTTAGCTGGAATGGCAGGAATGAACTTATGGATGGGCACCTGGGAAGTGGAAGATGTCTGAAAGAGTAGAATGGTCAGAATATTAGAATGGTAAGATATGGAAAGGAATAAAGAAAGGAGGGTATGACAGTATCTCCCTACTTTGGCAATATGTCATAACAGTAGAGCCTCACCACTGGGCATTGTTCAACTGCACTGGGAAAATTTTGGAAGTAAATATTTCTCTTTTTGCTGTTTGGAGCACCTATCTCATTGATACAACAACCCTCTAAAGTAGACAAGATAGTCATCTTCATTAAATAGAAAAGGAAACTGAGATCCAAATGAGTTCTTCAAGGTCATCTAAATGATTAATGCTAATGTTTAGATCAGAGTTTTTGATCCCCAATCTTACACTACTTGTCTTCCAATATTTTTTCCTAGGTCTAGAGAGAAAGAACCATCAAATAAAACCCAGGGAATTGAGTCTTACATTTTAAAAGATTCAGTGATACACATTTTTTTTTTGCACACCAGTGGACAATTTAAATACATTCAAACAGTATGCTGCACAAGGAAAGGGCAATGAGAGGAATCGAAGTGCATAATAGTTCAACTGCTATGCCATATGTTTGGGGCTTGTTTTAACTTTTACTGGTTGCTTTATTTTTGTTCTTAATGCAGAAAAGACTGCTGAACATTTTAATCTTTTTACTTTTAAGACTATTCAGTTCTTGTTTGGTAGGTTCTCAACCTTACCTCTACATCTTGCCTGTGATGTCTCAATTATTTCCATGGCAACAAAATGTGACCTCAGGGACTAGGAAGAGAGAAAAATGGATTAACTACCATTTCAGCAATCAAATTCCCACTGCAGTCAGGCTAGGCTTGGGGCGTTGAGGGTCAAGTCCAACCAGTGATTACTCCAATTCGAACTAAGTACTCTCTAGAGCAGTGATTCTCAAATTTTAATGTACATTCTAATCACTTTGAGAATCTTGTTAAAGTGTGAGGACTGATTAGGTAGGTCTGTGGTGGGACCCAAGATTCTGAATTTCTAACAATCTCCCTGGTGGTGCCAATATTTCTTGTTCTAAGATCTTATTTTGTGGAACCAGGGATATGAACCATCATCATGCTCAAGCAGTACAGGCAAATGAGCACATCTGTGGTCCTGGAGGAAGCGCTGTTTTGGACAGCAGCCCTGACGAGCGGGCCAGCTCTGATATTAACTAGCTGTGTGACATTGGGAAAACATCTTTACCTCTCTGGGTCTCTGTTGCTCATCAGTAAAATTATAAATTTGGCCTGAATGATCTCTAAAATGACTTTGGATGGCGAAATTCTTTGATTCTTTGATGAAAACAGATACTTTAGAAGCAAGGTTTGGTCTGAGGGCAGATTGTCCCTATTTTACAAGGGAAGGGAAGCAGGAGAGAAAACTACTGTGATTGTTGCATATATCTTCTTAATTCCAAATCCTTTATGTGTTCTAAGATAATTTATTTCTTCTGAAAGTGCAGGATATTGGCATTCTCCATGAAGAGGCAACATTGAGTCACGTACAACAATTTTCGGCATGTCTCCAATTCAGCTCTCAGCATCCTCTAGTGTCTTCTTCGTGGCTAACAGCTTTGGCTACTTTCTCTTGACACTGCTTCTCTGATCACAGAGCAAATACTCTGTTTGTCCATTTGTCTCCAATACTGGTACTCAATTCTACTCAGTCCCTCCTGATTCCAGGAAATATAATGGAGAAGTACATGGAATCACCACCTACCTTGCAGGTTGAGCCTTCCTTTCCTCAGGCAGAGAATCTGACTCTGCAGCCACAAATGCAGCATCCAACCAAGGAGAACCCTGCTCTGAGAGACCAAGATATGCCTGCCCTGGCCACCCCAGTGATGACCATACCCTGCTCACTTGAGCATCTCACCCAGATTCATGGTGACCCTGATAGTCTCTCAGGGTTCCTTGCTCAGGTGACTACCTACTTGACAGCTCTACAGATCTCCAATCCTTCAGATGATTCTCAGGTCAAATTCCTTTTTGACTACCTATCTCAGCAATTGGGAAGTTGTGGGGCCATATCTGGGCCTGACCAGAGCACTTTGCTGAAACAATATGAGAACTTTTTTCTTGAGTTGCAGCAGTCATTTGGTGAACCCACAAAACAGGAAATGAACCCTCCGATGAATACTAAGGTTGACAAAGGGGACAACTCCTCTCAACAGGATACTACTACTTTCCAGCTTTTTGCTGAAAATCTAAGCTATCATGAAACCAGTCAGAGTTGTCAGTTCCAAGAGGGACTAGCTGACTCCATCCAGGATGAAGAGAGTGTCACAGATATGATGGACAACCTCCCAGATCTGATCACTCAGTGCATTCAGCTGGACAAGAAACATAGTGACAGGCCAGAGCTCCTACAGTCAGAGACTCAGCTCCCCATGTTGGCTTTCCTCATCCAGAACCCACCCCTCTCCAGCTTCACAGGTCCTCCATCCAAAGAAGAGCCTGTACAGCTGCGGGGAGGACAGCCACCTCTCACCCCAGCCAAACGAGCTCGCCAGCAAGAAACTCAGTTGTGCCTCTACTGCAGCCAGGCTGGTCACTTTACAAGAGATTGCCTTGCCAAACGTTCTCGAACCCCGGCAAGGACAAATAACACAACTCACCGGTAAGAAGATCCCTGGAAAGTCACTTTGAAGCTTATATCCCTCTCACCTCTCACCTTACCAATTTATATCCTGCAGTAACTTTTAAAATACAGATGGGGGAATGAGATATCACTTTATAGGCAGTCATGAACTGATGTACATCAGGGAATTTGAATGACAAGATCTTGTTCATTGGCAACTGACACCTCCCTAAACCTGACCCAATGATGAAAATAATTCACAGACACTTTCTGCAGTTTGTTCCAATTCCTCAAGAGTACTGAAAACCTTCAGGCAAAACTTCACCCAGTCTCAGCCAATGAAAATGACCCTAGCAGTGCATTGGGAATGCCGTCCTCACCAATGAGTTTGATCTGGGTTGAGTTTCTTGGCCCAAGTCCTGTATCTTGTGTGCCTAGGATTGGGCCCAAACCTTTCACCATCACTCTCATTGATCTGTATCCTGTTGGTTTAGGACCTCTGGCTGAAGTCCTAATTGCATTCCCATATCCTGCTAGTATTCTCCTAGAGGCTGGATCATGCTCCACCTATTGACTGGATCTAGCTTCAACACAAAGCAACCTTCCTGGAACCACAACTCTGTCACCCTTCTATACAGCTATGCATTCTTTTGCCATCTAAAGACTACTACTTGCCAAACAAACTGAGCCTCTTGGCTATTGACAAACCAGATTGTATGACCATTTGAACAATCTTTTTAGAACTGTTGGTCCCCTTCTTTGAGGGCCAGCCCTTCAGGCATGTACATGCTTTTACCCAAGCCCTACCAATTCCAACTTGCTCCCCTCTTCCCTGACAACCCTACTTGAGGTTCAGACATGTCTTATGGCCAAGTCAAAATGTTCTAGGATAATGACCTCTGAAAGATATTTAGTAAGAATAGAAGAAGGTGTCCTATCATAATTACGGTGTCTGCAGCATGTCCTTGCTGCCTTGGACAGGGAATCTGGCCAAATAAATCTCCACTAAAGACTGACAGTCAGACCCTGCAGTACTCCCTGACACTAGGGGCCTCAATGTGGTCACCATCTAGGATCACTACTCATTGTTATTGAGCTCTACCCTTATGGACTACCTCTGGGGGTCCTCATCTAATTGCGAATCTTAAAAAACAATGAATGGCAAACAACTTTCTGAACCATCTTATCTGAAAAATCCCGGGGCACTACATTAACACCGTCTGTGCACAAAACTCAAGAAGTGGAGGTTTGATTGCTTATGTTGTACTCTTGGCACACATAAGCCTTGTGTATAGATTCCTGATGCTTCTGAACAAAAATAGTGTTATGCTGGAAAGGCACAACTCCCTAAAATGTTAAGGATATCCAGTGATGATCAGTGTTTGATGGTAATTACCAGCCTTCTGTTCCCTGCTTCTTGATGCTCATGTATGTCCCCATAATGGATCTCCTGAAGAAATATCAGTAATCCCACATTCCCTAGCAGCCATCAAGGATTCTCAGAACATGAAATGCCATTATACTTTGGCTTTATTTCCAGAGAATTATGCTAACTTTGACAGTACTTAAACCCAGTTAGTACCTTACTACTCTCACTCTGTGGCACCAACAAGCAGATCTTTTCATCCATTAGTGCCTCTCTAACCACTGTGCCAATCCTTATTTGCATTCACAGGGACTCTCCTTTAACAACAGCTCACTGTATATCCACATTACTCCATATGCTTCCACAACAAAGAAACCTGAATACACATATGCCAGTTATGCCAAGAAATCCCCACTGCAATACTGGGATTGTATGAGATCCTCTAACAGGTAGATCTATTTGAACTTAGAGTGACTCTGGGATTACCTGGAGGCATCCTGATCTATCTCTACCAATTCTGTAATAAAGGACTAAATGGCCTCCAGTCACTTTCCTTACTGACCCCAGTATGGTCCTGGAATGCTGATAAGAGCATTCAATTGGCTTGATTACCAATCTTTCCTTATCTTAGGGCCACAATTCATCATTGTGGCCTCTCTCCCAAAGATGTATCATTTTATTTTATGTCTGGACTTTCCCTTTGCAGCAACATTACCTTTGTCCCCCCAAAATCTTCAAACTTCATAGCTTCTCAGAAAAGATTGATATCCAGTGCTATGAACTTCAGTTCACCTTCTTCTGAAGGCCCCTTGTTGAGGTATTCCAATCAAAGACCTCTTGTACACTATGTAATACAATCCAATAGCCACCACTGAGCATATGAATGGGATGCTGGGATAATGCTTTATTGCCTACAAGCCAACAATCATTTTACCACTTCAAAATTTTTCTATAGTGATACCATCCACTATACACCATCTACTTCAACGAGAATGACTAATTATTTACCATAAAGAGATTAACAAGGGTGTGTCCTTAGAACTTACAGGTATGTAAATTTCCCTTTGAGTGAAATTAATTAGAATCCACAGAAAACGGATGAGATATAACCTACTCAAAGTTGTAGTCAGCAACTTCAAAGGCTTGGAGAACCCCCAGATCCAGTCAAGGTTGTAGCTTTAGGGATGCAGATCTCCTGCATGATTGATGCCACCCAGCAAAGTAGAATCTAATCATCTTATGATGAAGCTGAAGAAGGAATTGTTAATAATAGAATGGTATGCATGGGGCATAGAAAAGGAAGCAATTAAAAAAACATAGGGCATTGTTAATCTCTCTAGACTCAGAGATGAGATGTTGACCAGCAGACCATTGGCATATCCACCCCTGCAGTGGGGTGGAGGCACCAGGCCATCCCAATTTGTGTCACTAGCCATTAAGATGGTCACCTAACTCCCTTTGCTCTGACTTCATGCTTTCCAAGCAATATAATTGTAATTACTTTCCCTATAAACTCTGTTATGGGGAGAAAATTTTCTAACCAGCTGACATGAGTGTTCTAACCTATTTGGCAGTTAATTCTCATTATAAATGAATAAATTGGTGTTTGGCTTAAACATTAGTTCTTGTGTGTTTCAAGAGCATCAATCCTCCTGATCCTAATTACCTATGAACACACTGAAAAAAAAAAAAGATTCTCACTATGCAAAGTCAGCACTGCAGTATGAATCATCATGCGTCCACTGAAGATTGGCCTCCCTAGGAACCCTGCCCCAGCAGTCAGCCAGCTTTCCTCTTTATCTTTCCCATTCGTGTATAGCTGTAATAAAATTTCTAAATACCTAAAGTTGTCACTTTCTGCACTTATCTCCACTCACATCCAGAATCATGGTACCTACCATAACCATCTTTTACAATACTTCATTGTTCAGTCCAACTGTCAGAATATACTGCCATTGATGAATCCCAACACATGACTGTAGGCATGGATCATGGAAAAGCACCATTAGAAAGGGAGGTGTATATGATTGGCTTCAATCTCACCACCTCCATTCTGTTCATATGACAACACATATCCTGTCACTGCCCTCACTTCTATCCATAAGGGTACAGCAAAAATCACCCTTTTCTGGATTCTGGAAGATCATCTCCACCCAACACCATATTGCCTATGACCACAATAGTCATCTTTGAAGCAAAATAAAACATTTAGGTTATACAGAATTTCTACCAGCATCTTGACAAAATCTAACACCTCGTGCCCTTGGAATGGCTCTAGGAGCTTGGGTCACATCTGTAATGCCCTCTACACTGGTGGCCTCTTTGATTGCCTCTCTATGAAGATTCAGACCTCAATCAACCAAGAGAATGGCAAAACCTTCAAGGGAATTTAGTGTCATGGATCTTCAATGTCATATTGGGGGAGAGTCACTGCCCACATTTTAAGAACAAAAGTCTCACAAGTGAGTTACACCATTTAGTAGAGTCAGTAAAATTATCTAAGTGAATGCATCTTTGAATCCAAACAATGTTGTTCAGTCACTGGTTGCCACTATAGCTTTGAACATTCATGCACTAAACTATTGGTATTAGTTCCTGGTATTGGCTTTGATTGTTGGGTCATTTTGAACTTGCTTCCTGTCCATTGACTTGTAGTACTTACCCTGCATCACTCTGGTTCTCTTATCTATTCAGCTCGGTGATAAGTCAGTTATGATTGTAATTCCACCAACCCCAGTTGCTTCGTAGTAACCCTGTGAAGGACCATGTAGAATTTCAGTCTTTTCTATGCATAGAAGATTCATCCCTTTGGGTATAAAATTTGGCTTTTTGGACATCCAGGGAAAGGGAACTAATAGTTGGTGAATGACTACTTTATGCCAGGCACTGTGCTAAGTGCTTTAATTTATTAACGATGCTCATTTAACTACCACATTACTAAAAGATGGAATATCGATTTCTGGCATTTAATGTTCACCACACCTTTATGAGGTAGGTGTTATTAATTCAATTTAAAGATGATAAAATGAAGGTTTACAGCAGCTAACTTACCTGCCCCAAAGTCACCAGGCTATTAATAGTAAGTGGCTGAACTAGAATTTGACAGCATATATTTCTAATGCTAGAGCCTTGTGACTGCTGGTAGAGGAGGGAAACCCTCCAAATTTCACCCCTTCTGATTACCCTAACTGACTCAATTACACATCCTGTAGCCACTCCATACAGAGAGACAACTCTAGTAACTGGTATTCACATAGCCACTGGTTGAAAATCATGTTCTGGACAGCAGCCTATAAAAGAAGCACAGAACAAATCAGTGCTTCCAGGATTTTGAAATTTCTTTTGTGTTTCTAATGAGTTAGAAAAAAATTCCTTGACATTTCTAAAAATACACTGCATCTGCATTATCTGATTGGGTAGGCTCTTGCTTGTTGAATCAGAATTCTAACAAAGGTTTCTGGCTAATACAAAGGCTTCATATTTCTGCAGCTCTTCATTCAAAGCCATTGAGTCTTTTTGAACAATGATGTTTACAATGGCTACAAAAATGCCAGGAGACAACAATGATTTTGATATCTTCTGATTATTGCTATCTGCCATGGTCATGGGAAAATTTGAGATTAAAATAAGAGTTTGATTAATTTGGACCACAGTTAGTTAGCCATATAAATTTGAGAGCTTCCTCCATTGTATCAACCTCAGGGAATATCCAGTCTAACAGCCTGACTCTATGGAGAATTTATAGGAAGAGTGCCTTTCTCTTTGACATTAATCATGAGTTTAGCAACAACTATCAAACATCATGTTTCCATTAGTTACCTATGATAATTCTATCATCCATGAGTCCTTTATTTGTTTTCAGCCTGTAACATCCCATGGGGCAATGGAGACCACAGGTTTACTACCTGCCATTTAAATCAGACTTCCCTTTACATAGATTAACTTCACCTGTGTATATTGTAAAGGCATCCCCCTCCCAATACAATTGTTTCAGGATATGGAGTATATGTTGACACTGATCACCTTATACATTGTTATAGAGGGTTCAAATAATAACAACAGTCACTGAGTGCTTATTATGTGCCAAGGATGAGGGTGATGGATTTATGTGCATAATCCTCACATTAGCCCATGAGAAAGGCACTATTAATATTTCCATTTCACAGGTGAAAACAAGTAAACTGATAGAGTTTAAGTAGCTTGTCCAAGGTGCTGGTTATTAGATCACAGAGCCAGGATTCATATCCAGGTCTCTGACAGAAAAGACCAGTCCCTGGGGCATCTGATTATTTAGATTTCTCTTTTACTATTTAAATTGTCTTAGTGTAGAGACTTACCTAGAAGCTTTTTGGTTCTTAATAAATTTCTTTGGTGTTCCTTCATATTCAGATTGGTGTCCTAGGCTGAAAAATCCTAATCTTTTTAATGGGCCCTCATGTGTTTACCCATCTATACCAGTAATCCCTCCAGTGTGTCCTTTCCAAACTTTCTCCTGCTCTACTCTGTCTTTAGTGGAGGACAATCATTACAAATGTCTCAGCATTCCAGATGTGAACACAAAATAAATTTGAACAAGATACAATTTTCTATTTTTTTACTAATGCTTCTTGCAAATGATATCCAGTAACTTTTTGGCCTTTTTGGGTTTTATCAGTACGTTGAGAGAAGAGTCATTGTGGACTCTTCCCTGAAGGCCACAATTCTCTTTCCTGAGTTGTAATGGATGGCACAAAGCCCATTATTTTAAAAATGTAGTTGAGATATTCTTATTAAGTGGATATCCTTAAAACGACACTGAAGCTCATTTTTTTCTTCCTTCTCAGTGCTCTTGTAAGGTTTTCCTGTAGTTTTCTCCACCGGCTTACTTAATAATAATAATCCTAATAAATAATAACTACTATTTAGTGACCATTCATTAGATGTTAGGTATTGTGTTCTTTATTTTCATTTTCTCTTTTAATTCTCACAACAACACTCTAAAGTATCTGTTGTTAGTATCCCCAGTATGCAGATAAGGAAATTGAGGCTTAAAATAGTTAACGAAATTGTCTGTGGACACAGAGCTAGTAACAGAGACAAGATTCAAATCCATGTACATCTATCACTGACCATACTTCTGCATAGTACATTACTATCTATCTACAACAGGAGTCAACAAACTATCATCTGTGGGCCAAATCTGGCCTACTGCCTATTTTTACAAATAAAATTTTATTGGAACACAGCTATACCCATTTGTTTTTACATATTGTCTATGGCTGCTTTCATGCTGTGACATGTATGGCCCACAAAGCCAAAAATATTTGCTATCTGGTCGTTTATGGAAAAAACTTCCTGACCCCAAACTTACAGTATATTAAAGCATTAAATCAGACCAGTGCCTGGGGCATCTGAGTGTTCAGATTTCTCCTTTCAAATGGCCGATTTATTCATATTCTTTGTTTCCTGCCTCTAAATTAATTCTATATATGATGAAATGATGGGGTTAAATAGTCTTGGTTTAGAGACATACATTGAACCTTTTTGGTAGACTAAGTACATTTCTCTGTTGCTCCTTTATGAGCATACTTTCTGCATCAAACAACTCTAATAGATTGGCCAAGTGTGGTTGTGGGAGACATTTGCTGTTTGCCTCCTCCGCAATATTCTACTTTTGGCAATGACCCCTAATTTTCTTGTGGAGATCCAACTTCTTCCCCATCTCAGTCCACACTCCCGGGTCACATTCTACTTCCAGCCCTGGGACCCAGGCTTAAGTCAATCATCACATGGCCTTCACCTGGCCACTGTGATTATTCCAGGAGTGGGCTTGTGTCCTAAACTGATCCAAGTAGAGTGAATTTTAAGACTTTTCTGGAGAATATTGGAAAAGTGCTCTCATTTTTTTTTTCTACTGGAATAGGATGTAAAAGGAGTGGTTCTGATTGCTGGTGACAGCCATCTTTTGATTAAAAGAGGTGAACCCATTTGATTAAGAGTGGAGACATCTGAGGAAGCAGAACTGAGGGGTAGGGAGGAGAAACCAAATCCTGATGATGGTTTTATGAATCACTGAATCCAGCTACACCTGAAGATGTTCAGACATGTGAGCTAATAAAATCCTTTAATAAAAGTACATTAGATAAGGTTCTCTCTTTTGCATCCCAAAGAGTCTGATAGACACAATGATTTTCCCTATCAAAACTATACTATTTTTAACCCAAACGCTTATATCAACTTGGGTAGTGACAGCAAAAAGTTGTTAGTTGCCTAGTAACAGTGACAAAGTTCTCACGTTTTAGTTGTGGTATTGGGCTAAAAACATGAGTCTTATGCACTGTGTCCTACTTTTAACCCTTTAATACAGAAACTCCCAGCTTCTCTGCCGGGAGAAGCCTTAAAGAGTCTCCTGGATTCATGAAATTTTGTTTGGGCCACTGGGCAGACACAGGCTGACCCTGTGTAGACCAATCACCCTCTAAAAAGATTATAAGCTTCTGTCCCAAAGTTCTGCCATTACTTAACAAAAAAATGTGAGATGGCTTCTTAGGGTTTGTGGGGAAGGTTGTGGCCCTGAACCTTTACCATCATCAACACGTGAATCTTTGCCAAGTATGTGGCAAGACAACAAAGTACAGTAGTTAAGAGTAAGCCAACTCTGGAGCCAGATTGCTTTCATTCAAATGCTGGCTCTACGTCTCACTAACTGCATAGCCTTTTGCAGTTTCCTTAACCTCTCTGTGCCTCAATTTCCTATTCTGTATAGGGTTGTGATGAAGACTAAATGAATTAATATTTATGCAAAACTTAAAATAGTGCCTGGCATGCAACAAGCATCATGTAAGTGTTCATTAAATTAAAAAAATTAATAAATGGCAGAAAAAGTTCTATAGACATTTTAAAGATATATGCAGAGGATCTATCAGAATATATATGGTCCCACACCATATAATACGTGATGGAAACAATAGCACAGATATCTTTGGATGAGAAAGAATATTTAAATTGATACTCAGAATAGGTGAATCTGTCAAACTCCCAATACCATATCATGGATTCTTGGGACTATTGTAGAAGTGGTCTTGCTTTTTAGACCACCTATGAACAGAAGTCAATATGAATTCAACATTTAGTCTCCCTTTCCCAGCCAGGGATGCATTTCTGTTTCTCTCCCTTTATCCTAAAAGACATGGATCTCAATTTCAGAGATGTGCTTTTATTTCATTTTAGCACTAAGAAGGACTAAGTTGAAGATTCTCAAATTTATACTGATGTCGCCCATGTTTCCTACACTCCTTGAAGCCCACCACAATCCCAATTCAAGGAATCATTGGACACTTAACTAACCCTGTGCCTAGCACTTAAGCCACAAGATGTGAAGGATTCAAAAAAGTGGAAGACAAGGTCGTGGGACTTCAAAATCTTGCGATATGGGTGAGAACAAAAGAAGGAAATATAGCAAACAATGCAAGAGGATATCTGATTTGTTTCTAAACTTCAAGGTCATCAAGATCCCCTGTCGGGCCTTGCTCAGTCCCCAAGCCCTGCAGCCCCTGGCCCTCTACCTGTTGGGTTCTCTTGTCCTCCCATATTCAGGCCTGCACTAAGCAATGCTGACCAAAGATAGGAGAGATTTAAGGAGATCCACCCAATGCCACTACTCATTCAACACCAGGGCTGGCTATATAATTTGTGGGAACCAGTGCAAAATGAAGATGTGAAGCATCTAGTTTAAAAAGTGGGGAAAAAGTGTCATTAAAGGTACTAAAATGTAACACTTTTTGTTTCCTATGTAGTTTCTTTCTTGACCTGTCATAGTGCATTTTTTTTCCATTTTTTGAAAATTTCAAACCTACAAAAAGCTTGAAAGAAAGTGTGGTAGAAACCTGGTAATTATTTGTGTTAGCTTCCTGGAGCTGCTGTAACAAATTCCTGCAAATTTGGTGGCTTAAAATAATAGAAATTTATTTTTTTCATAATCCTAGAGACTAGAAGTCTCTAGACTTCTAGAGGTAGTGATAGAGCCAGGCTCCCTCGAAGGACGAAGCATCTGTCTTTTCCTCTTCCAGCTTCTGGTGGCTCCTGGTGTTCCTTGGATAGTGGCAGCATAATTCTCATCTCTGCCTCCATCCTTACAGGGCCTTCTTATTCCTTGTGCCTCTGTGTCCTTTACTTTCTTTTCTGAGGACATCAGTCACTGGATTTAGGGGCTACCCTAAATCTGGTATGCTAACATCTTGAGAGCTTTAATTCTATTTGCAAAGACCCTATTTTCCAAATAAATTCACATTTACAGATACCAGGAGTTAGAACTTGGATACATCTTTTTGAGGGCCTATTCAACCCACTACAACCCTTTAGCTAGATTCACCAATTTTTAATATTTTGCTAAATTTGATTTCTCTTTCTTTTTCTGCCTATATCATTCTCATTCATTCTCTCCCTCTCTCTCTCTCACACATACACACACACACACACACACACACACACACACACACACCTGTCTCTCCTTGCAAATTGCAAATATCATCAGCACTTCAACTCTAAATACTTCAACAGGAATATCTTAAGAATTAGGAATTTTTCAACATAACTATTAGAAAATTTAACATTAATGTAATAGTATCATCGATTATTCAGTTCATATTTAATTCTCTATTTCTTCTAAAATTATTTTTTATGGCTTTGTTTATGATTCAAGATTCAACTAAAGTTCTCCCACTGCATCTGCATTGTGAAGCTCTTTTTTTTTTTAACCTTGCATATTCCCCTGCTATTTTTATTGCTAATTTGGTTTTCCAGACATGGATAGTTTCAAAAAGCCCAGGTCAGTTCTATCATGTAGAATACCCCATATTCTGGAATTCTCTGACTTTCTTCATGGCTATATTCAGGTTAAATATTTTGAAAAAGACCACTGCATAGGTGATGTTGTAGACTTCCAAGTGTATCACATCAGCATACCCAGAATGTTTGTCTGTCCCTATACTTATGATTCTGGGTTTGATCTCACGGTTAAGTTGAGAATTCATCAGATCCGTACACTGTAAATGTACCTTTTTTCTTTTATAGTAAAAACTAAATGTACAGTGATATCCTGATACCTTTTGACTATTTACTCCCAACAACTCTTTACTTAATGATTTTAACCTCCAGTGATGATCTATGTTTACCCTTGCTATTTCTAACATTCCTTCTACATTTATTAGTTGACATTCTTCTATAAAGAAGAAGGGTACCCCCCTCCTATCATTATGGACTCAAGAATTATTTTACTATCCAATGTAATAGGAGATTTTTTTTCCTTTCTGATGTACCAAGATTTTCTTTCATCATTATCCTTCTGTTTCAAGAACTTCCTTTAGCCATCTTTTATGGTAGGTCTGTTGACAACAAGTTTTCTCCATTTGTCTTCATCTAAGAATTTTAATTGCTCCTTCATTCCTGAAAGATATTTTTGCTGGATGTGAGACTTATGGTTGACAGTTCTTTTCTTTCAGCATTTTAAAAATCTTATGCTATTTCCTTCTGGCCCCATGGTTTCTGATGAGAAATCTGCCGTCATTTGAATTTTTTTTCCCTCCCTCGGTAAACTGTTGTTTCTCTTTGACTACTTTCTCTATTTTTTTCTGTCTTTAGTTTTCAGAAGTTTGACTAAGATGTGTCTTGGAGTGAATCTCTTTGGGTTTATCCTGTTTTGGATTGCCTAACATCTTGACTCTGTACTCTAATGTCCTTCCCAAATTTGGAACATTTTCAGCCACTGTTTCTTTGAGAATGTTTTCAGCCCTGCCTCTTTCCATTCTCCTTCTAAGATTCCGGTAACATGAATACTACATTTTTTATTGTACTCTCACAAGTCCCTGAGGCTTTGGTCATTTTTTAAATTCTATTTTCTCTCTATTGTTCAGATTGAGCATTTACTATTATTCTGTCTTCCACTTTATTATTTCCTCTGTTCTCTCTATTCTACTGTTGAGCCCATCCATTGAGTTTTTTAAAATTTGAGCTCTTATTTTTTAGTTCTAAAATTTCCATCTGGTTATTCTTTATGTATTCTATTTCTTTGTCAAGAATTTCTTTGCTACTTCTGTTTTTTCATTTGTTTCAAGTATGCTTATAATCACTTATTAATACATTTTTATGATGGCTGCTTTAAAATTCTTGTCAAATAATTCTGAATATCTGTCATCTTGGCATTGTTGATCTGTCTTTTCTCATTGAATGTGAGATTTTTCTAGGTTCTTGGCATAGTGAGTGGTTTTTTAATTGTATTCTGGACATTTGGGGTATTATGTTAGGAAACTCTGAATCTACGTAAGCTTTCTGTTTTAACAGGCCTCCTCTGATGTTGCAATGGTAGGGAATAGGGGTGGTTTTTTGTTACTGTACAATGGGGTGAAATCCAGGTTTCCATTTGGCTCCTCTGATAACTTGTGGGGCAGGGGTGCCTCCTTACTGCTGGGCATGGGCATGGGTGGGAATTTAGGCTTCCCACCAGGCTTCCACTGGTACCACTGGGAGAGGGAGAGGTGCATCGTACTTCTTCACACATGGCCATCACCGATACTGAGGGATGGAGGATGAGCTTTATTACCACTGGGCAGTGACAAAATTCCTGGCTTGCCACTTGGCCTTCTCTGACACCACCCAATCTGAGATGGGAAGGAGTGGAAGTCCAGGCTTCCCATGTGATCTTTACTGGCACCATGGGGACTCATTACCTTATTAGGCCCTTGCTGCCACTGCCCTAGCTGGTGGCCAATTGGGTACCCGATGAGGTAGAAATATAGGCTGCCCATTCTGTTTTTACTGGCATGGGTCGTTGAGACCACAGTTTTTTTTCTTTTTTCTGTGGTATTTGGCTGGAGTAGATCAGTAACTGTCTAAAAGTTTTCTGTCTTGCTAGTCTGCCCTTTTTCTAGTCTTTTGACAGGAGATTTGTTTTTGTTAGGACTTTTTTTGTCTATACTCATTGTTGTTTCTGGGTTGGGAGCCTATCTCCCAGCCAGTCCAGGATATATGAGGCAAAAAGAAAACCCAGAGAACTCACTGCCACATATATCCTTAGGTCTTGAGGTCCCTAATTTGTCTGTCTCCTTTCTACCTTTGCGAGTTTTTTAATTTTTTAAAAAATATATAATGTACAGGCTTATTAGCTGATCTTACTTGGAGGAATAGGAAAAAGCAATCTGCTCCAACTTTATCCGGAACTGAAGTCTCCTGCCATGGTGTTTTTTCTGTGCTTTTTAATGTCATGCTCCCTTGGGCATGGGGATAAATGCCCCATGAAATCCCACCTCCCATCAGCCACCAGACTGGCATGCTGTGCTGCATCTGGGGATAGAAAAATCTGTCTCCTCTTCTTACAAGCCTGCCACCCCAACACACAGTGAATTGGTAACTCCTAAGAGAATGAAAACTTCCACAGTAGGACATGCTTGGTACCTGGATTGAGGAAAGCGAGAGCTTTACCCCTACTAAGTCACCTGCCAAATGTGCCATGAAGCTGCCACATCAGGATGGCATGCCCTTCTCCAAGTCACATGTACCTGTCCCTGACTCTCCACATTCCTGTGCCAGGCCCCCACTGAGGATGGAGGAAAGCAGTAGTTATTGAACAGGAGTGGGGAGAGAGAGGCCAGGTGGGACCATGGAGCACCAGAAAACAGAGGAATACTTTACAGGGAGGCAGGGAGGTGATGGGAGGTAAGCCAAGGCTGTAAGCCACCAGCACATGCTTCATTGTCCTATCCAACTTCCCTTATAAAACACAAGCTCAAAGTTAAATTAAGACTTTCAAGACAGCAACTTCAAAGCATTAAACACCAGCATGGGACCCTTCTGAGTGTGGCCTCCCTGTGAGATTGCACTGGTCCTATTTTGCACTCACCCAGTGGATATTCCCAAGGAAACCTTTAACAAGTTTTATCAGCCTCATCCAGTGACTTCCCTTCACCTCAATTCTATAAGGCCATTTACATTCACAGTCCCTTTTGCTATACAAGGTTATGAAACTAAGCAGTAGCCCCTGGAAATATCAACATATGTCAAGATTTTTCTTGGCTTCTCCTGAAGTTCATCTTAGTTTTATGTAATTGCTATCCCCTTAAAATCACTGATGTCCATTAAGGCATCTCACTATATTTTGTAACACAAGAAAATGAGATAGTGTGTAAGGAAGAGCCCTGTGTCCCAGAATGTCTTTCTCTACCCCCAAAATTCTACTTTTAGCATGTCATTCCTTTATTGTAAATCTTATGACCTCTATGTAAATGCAGATACCCCTGGTAAAGGCTCATATTAAGCTGTGTCATTTATTTAAGCCTGGGTGACTACAAAACTTTATCAAGAGAGTAGATCTCATATTAAGTGTTCTTACCATAAAAACAAAGGGACATAAGGAAACCTTTGGTGATGGATAAGTCTATTAACATAATTGTGGTGATAGTTTCACAGGTATATGTGTATGTCCAAACTCATCAAATTATACAAGTTAAATATGTGCAACTTTTTGTATATCAATTATACCTCAATAAAGCTGTTTTTAAAAAGTAATTTTATATTATGTGACTTTTAACAACTCACATAATTTTTAAAATTTTTTCTTAAAATTTAAAAAAATGTTTAAATTCCTTAAAAATTTCTTTTAAAATTTTTCTTTAAAAAATTTAAGAAAAGAAATGTATCACCTAGTGTGAAATTGGTATAGTAGTCAGGCAAATGATACAGAAAGAAAAAAGAGGAGGCAGGAGCTAGGGAAAGCAAACTCCCCTGTCCCTGGGTTTTGCTGTTGGCTTTGAGTACCCAGAGGCCTGATTCTTAATCAGGTTCCCAGATTTTGTGATGATTGCTGCTGAAATGACAAGTGTTTTGATGCTGCTCCCACAGCCATCTCTCATTGGCTGAGGTGTCTACCCCATTTATCCTCCTGAGGTCAGTGTTAAAAAAAAAAAATCAATGGAAGCGACTGAGTCCAGACATGCTGGGAGCCTATGTACAGTGAAGTTTTATTAACATAAATAATCACATTTCCAAAACACAGTGCATTATTCCCAGGTGAACATTGCAGTCCCTTAGCCTGCTATGTTGAATCAGAAAAAATGGTTGCCAGATTTAGAATGCCTTTTTTATTCTTTTTTCCTGTAAAAGACTGAAAGTCTGGCCTTTTACATGTCCTCTAGATTTAAATCTAAGTGCTGTCTTAGCAATTTAGACTTGTTCAGACAAGTTTTTTGAAATACCACCCCAGGGGCAGTTTCTTACTCCAGGAAAAATAATTACACTTTGTATTTGTCACAGGTTGGAATTTTAATAGAGTTACTGTTCACTTGGAGAATGTAGACAAATTAATTTTGGATGGCCCCAAGGCTGGTATACTTACCATATTTTTCATGCCTATTTTTGATGTATGGCATTGATTAACATCCAGGGGCCTTGGGATGCAGGCAGGGGAGAGTATGAGGTAAGGTGGAGCTTGACATCTGTGTCGCTGCCATGAGCTTCATTTGGGGCAACAGTTAGGATACAATTCAAGCAATTAATGCACATTGAGAGCTGACTATATACAAGGCATGGTAGCGATGCAAAAATGGCTAGAACATGGCCCCTGCCTTCAAGGGGCTTATAACATGGCAGGGGAGATGAGTCATCTGGCAATGATGACAATTATGATGAAGATGATAATAGCTACCTTTAATGAGTGCTTACTGTTTGCCCAGGACTGTGTTCAGTGTTTTACAGGAATTATCTCATTTACTCCCTCTAAGAACTCTATGAAGTATGTACTGTTATGCCTACTTTTTAGATACAGAAACAGAAATTCAGAGTCAGTGAGCAATAAGACCAGGGACACACAGCCAAGATTCATATCCAGGTTTCCTGGACTCTGAAACCTCTACTTTTAACCACTGTGACATAAATAATTAAACCACAAGACAGTCCATAAGACAATTCAGTGAGGGCAAGTAAGATGCAATACGTGTACAAAATCTGGAAGAGATCCCCAAAGGTCCGCCGGTTCAAGTATTTCTCAAACTGGAGGGACTTGGGAGAGATGGAAGCCAATTAGAGATTCTAAAACCAAAGAGTGCCATGGTGAGGAGGCCAGAGCTGTGCTCCAAGAGTCAATGCAAGGAGCAAAGCAAGCTAGCTTCCCTGATGTTGTGTTTCCAGTGCCCTCTCCAGGTCATCTTCTCCCAACCAACAGGGAGACTGGGATTCACACACTTCAAAACACTGGCTGATGTCAGCACAACTGAAAAAAAAAAAAAAACACCTTCAGCCTTGAATTTGACAGACAAGACCTTCTACCTCATATCTATTCGTTGGGCAATTTCTTATTAAGCAACTATAAGCAAAGCACTGTGCTAGGCAATTCACTGTGTCGGGAATATAGAGATGTATAAGATGTCCTTGTACTCAGATTATTTCCTAAGGCAAGGATCAACACACTTTTTCTGTAATGATCCAGATAGTAAATGATTTAGGCTTTCCCAGACATATGCTTTTTGTCACAGCTACTCATTCCTGCTTATTGTAATGTGAAGTTGGCCATAGACAATACATGGGCCAATAGAACTTTATTTACAAAAATAGGCAGTCAGCTGGATTTGAACTGTGGGCCAGAGTTTACTGACTCCTGCTCTAAGACATGGTTCTTAACCTTGGCTGCACATTAAAATCACCTGGAGAGCTTTGAAAAATGCTGATGCCTGGATCTCACCCCTGGAGATTCTCATTTAATTAGTCTGGCATAGAGCTTGGATCAGGACTCTTTAAAAGTTCCCAGAGATTTTAACGTGCTGATAATATTAAGAACCACTGTTTTAAAGGCAAACACACTTGTTATTAGCACTAGTGCAAAACATGAGCCAGAATGAAGGTGTGAATAGACACCATGGGAATGTAGAGAAAAATCAATAACTAATTTCAACTGGGGAAATCAGGTTAGTGTTCCTGGAAGAGATGGCACATGACCTAGCAAAGAAAGCAAAAGGCAATTCAGGGAACAACTACTACTCCCCTTAACCATATGCCAAGTGTTTCTCTAGGTACTTTATATGTACTAAGGCACTGAATCCTCACAACAGCCCTCTAACGTAAGTATTGTTATTACTGTCATTTCACAGAAGAGGAAACTAAGTCCCCCAGAGACATTTTAAAAACTTGCCTTTGGTCACACAGCTACATAAATAGGCAAATGGCCAAGGTACTGGGGGTGCATACATATAAATGTGTTAAGGTGAAAAGTAAGTCGTGGGAACAATAAACACAGAATACAAGATAGTTGTTTCCTCTTGTAGCAAGGAAGTGGGTACTGGGATAAGAAAGAGTAGGAGCACATAAGTAGATGTAAGTTTGTTCATAATGTAGTTTTTTCATTGGGTGGTGGTTTCACAGGTGTTTATCATATTGAGTTTGTAGATATATAAATAATACCATGTGTGAGCCAATGATGATAGTGTATCATAAACCAAGGAGTATAAACATTCCAACTGCATGCATCAGATGTAAAAAGGGAGAGGAGAGAGAGAAAAGGGAAGAGGGATAGGGAGAGACAGAGAAAAGTTTGGAGAATTGGGAAGATTTAGGGGGTAGTTAACTAACTTACAATGCTCTTCACTCACTCTTGGCACCCAACTCCCGAGCAACCCTACTTGTCCTACACACCCATCCCAAGAGTAATATTAGTAGGGACTCCTCTAGGCTTCACGTTCTTGGGAGGCCCTTGTGCCTTGAGGAATTGGCATTAATTCTGGGAGGCTTCAGGCATGGGGCAAGGCAGAGGAGCAAGACTGGTCTCTCAGGCTGGTTGTATTGGCATATACTTCCTCTTTCCTACCATCACCATTAAGATGAGGTCCATGAAGGGTGGACAACATGGGTCCCCATAGTATCCCAGTTCTACCTTTCCTCTTCCCCTCTTTGTACTCTTGGTTTGTCCTAAGTAATCACAGTTATCCGATTCTCTGTGGAGAAACAAAGAAGACAGTGAGTGGATGGCAATTTGACCCAGCCCCTCTTCCCTACCTATTAATTCCTCTCATAGTTCTCTTCTTTATTACACTGTTGTCATGAGAGAAAGGCCAAAATCTAGGGCCCCAAAGCAAAATCTGTGAAGGAACATGGTGCCCAGGGGATAGTTATCTTTCTGATTTCCCCCATTTGATCCAGCACCCAGAACAGACATCAAGTGAGATAAAGCTGCAGTAAGCTTTAAGCTATCTGAGAGCACTCCTGAAATGGTCCCAGGTGATCATGTTAGCATAGCCCTGGGATATCTAAGTGGGAATTTGCTCCCACCCCTGGGAGGGCTCACAGTCTAGGGGACTTACCTTAAGCTGCCACAGCACAGCTGGCAGTCTTGCTTTGGCACTATCTGGTTTTGCCTGAGCTGCTTAAGACACAAGCTGTTGCCACCACTCCTGCTCCCCAGTGGTTCCTAGGTTGTCGCCTCTCACTCTCTCACTGCCACTTCTCAGTCTAAGTTTTTCCTTCTCACGTCTCTATTTGTGTTTCCCCTTCTTTTAGTGTCCTGAAGTTTTTCTTTCCTGTCCTTCTTTTCCCCCTTTCTTTTTTGTTCTTTTTAATTTCTGTTCTCATCACCTGTAGTATAGCATCCCCTAGTTCTTTCTGTCTCTGTTTCTTCTCGCTGCGTCATAAAAGTAATTTTATTTTTTAGCCACAGAGCATCTCCATCCTCTGTATTTCTTTTCCTCTTCCCAGTCCCTAGCTTCTCTTATTCAAATTAAAATGGAAAGGAGCCCAGTCCCTTAAACTGCTAATGTGAGATGGGAGAGTTGGAACAGTCAGCCCAGGAACTACCTCTACTGGAATCCTTAAGGGATTATATTTAAGCAACAGACACACTGTCACATGTGTAGGTATGTGTGTCAGAGCCATATTGTGGGGTGAGAGTCCTGGACTGGTAGAGCTCCCTATGCTTGGCCCATCACCGGGCCCCACACAGTGGATCTGGAGCCCATTCCAGGCCAAATGTGGCCATTGAACAGATGTCCCTGAGATAGAGACAGCCAGTGAGCTAAAGCAAAGGGAAAATTAATTCCCCAAGAAAATCATGGCAGAGCAGACCATGTTTATGGAGCGGTCAGGGCAGGCCAGCCAACTTAACAAGGGGAAGCAGCAGGTAGACAGGGAGTACATGCAGCCTCCCTTTGTCTGCTTAGTAAGTAAGGGCCAGGTCAGAAAATGGCTTGAGTTTCTAAATGAAGTTTCTTTGGCCTTCTAGCCATAGCTCTCCCATTTAAGTCATCCACAGGCACGTGTCCTAGTGTTAGGGAAATTTCTGTGCTGATTCTGCTTAAAACCACAAAGTAACAAGTAGACACTGACACCTGTCAGCCTTGCAAGCTAACCACAGAGCAGTTGAGCAAAGCTGAACAAAACTGCAAGCCTATCATGCTTCTACTACCTATAAGAATTATTGTTTATTGGATAACTTTTAAGTCTTTTTGCTAATTGGTTAATCATTTGTACCTGTGTGTGATTTGTTAAAAGTAACCCCCCAAAAAAGTATAAAACCTGACAAAAACCCGGAA